>SZWC01001985.1:142341-162214 GCA_023375785.1 Penium margaritaceum | reverse complement strand
ATTAAGGAGTACGATCAACGAAACTCACAGCAAGGGGCACACCATGTCCACAATCTCCCCCTTACACCGCAACCTTGATGTCCTGTCCTTGGAACCAGTAGCATTTTGAACCTCACAGTGCAGACTGCGCTCCATGCTCCTCAAATTGTGCCTGTATCATGGCGTCGGCAAGCATGGACTCAGTATCTGCATCTTCATTCACCACCATGTCTCGCGCGTAGTGATGCCGGATCTCAATGTGCTTGCTCCTCATGTGCAGCACAGGGTTCTGGGTGAGGCTGATGGCACTCATGTTGTCCACATTGAGTACCATTGGCTTCCTTTGTGGCACCCCAATCTCCTTTGACAGAATCCGCAGCCAGACTGCCTCCTCTGGTAACATGGACATCGTCAAGGAGGGGTACAACTGTACCTTCATGGTGAAATCTCATATTCTATAGGTGGAGGCAGCAGACTTTGTGTTGTGCAAAGACTTTGGCTGTACCAAGAGCCTTTCAGACCACAAGGAGTAACTCACAAAGCTGAGTAACCATCCCTCCCTGGTCTAGTACTTTGGATGATGATGGAATGGTGCATGTGGAGGATATTAAGATTAAGAATATGTGGCTAGACAACCCTTGTGGCATGAAAATGGGAGTCTTCAATGACGTGTTGTATGTACCTGATGCTGCATTGAACCTCCTCTTAGTCTCCTCTCTGAATAAAATAGGGCTGCGTATCCTCTTCGATGATGATTATGGTTACATCCTCAACGAGGAAACATGGGAAGTGTTAGCCAGGTCGCTGAACAAAGGCAATATATATTGCCTTCCAAGGATGACCAGGATCGTGCATGAGCCTTACAATGTTGTTGCAGACAAGAGATGAAAATGTGTGGCATTTGTGCTATGACCACGTCGGCATGCGTGTCTTGCAGCCACTTTAAGCAAAGCAGATGCTCTGCGACTTGCCTACTATCCACAACTTTGAGTAGAAGCTGTGTGTAAGCTATTTGGTGGGGAAACAAGATCTTGAGGCATTCTTTGGTATAAATATGAAAAGGGGATGCTGGATGGCTTTACATAGACTTAGAGATTCGAAGGCTTTACATGTTTCTTCACATTGATTGATTGTTTCAGTCGTTACACTGATCCATGATTTCTTGCTTCCTGCAACTTGTGCTTTGACAGGTTCAAAGAGTTCATGGTGATGGTGGAGAACTAGACCGGCAAAAAATCAAGGTCTCATACAACAACCATGGTGGTAACAACTTGAGTGAGGAGATCGAATGTTACCTTGAATCTGTATGCATCAAGGCACAAAGTGCTGCACCATACCTGTCACAGCATAATGGTTTAATGGAACGTGCCAAATGCATAGCTGTTGGGTTAACACACTTGGCTCAGTCATGAATTTTAGGCTAAAGCTATGAGTCCTACGGTCTCATCAAGAGTTTTAGTCCAGCCAAAGCACTACATCAAAATGACTTCATATGAAGCATGGTCTGAAAAGAAACTGAGCATGGATCATTTTTACGTATTTGGCATCTTGGTATACGTACATGAACCTAAGGAAAAGTGGTAGAAGTGGGATGGAAAGAGAATGAGGACACTAATGATCAGCTAGAACATGGCAAGTATAGCCAACTTCTACTACCTCTATGACGGTCATACGGATGGCATCATGTATTTGATATACAGGATAGACGGAGCCTTGGAACAAGAAGCATGTGCAAGAAAGGGCATTAATCTCCTTAAGAATGGTTATGGAATCACTTAAACTGATGGAGTAAACATGGTTCTGGAGCTTGGTCAGGTGAGTACTCTCACAAGTCAAACCACTTGGCCATGGACGCCAATTGCCATGTGTCTACGGTGTCAACCGGCTTGAGGCAAACGGACAAGAAAACAGGGCCGACACAATAGCACCTGCCGTCCGCTCCTAGTACTTTAGCTAGGAAAAAAATTCACCCTCAGGATCACGGTTCCACACTGAGCAGCTCCTAGGCCAACACTTGCTAGCAACTATGTCCAATTAGCACTTGGTCACTTTCGCGCGATGTGTTAATCTGAGACTAACTCCCGGGGCTTACACCAACCAGTGCCTTCTTTATATTGTTCCTTAGTTGGACAGCTCTATGAGGAGCATCAAAGGCCATACTGCATAATTGGAATGAGGAATGAGCTCGGTACATATAGTCCGAGGCCTTGCTTCTAAGGTGTGTGGGTAGTGGCACTTTTTGGGGTGGCCACTCCACACCACCTTACCAGCTCGCCAATTGGTGCATCCACTGACCGCCAAGTGGCACATCCTCCCCATGCATGGAGAAATTTCTAGGAAACTTCCCCTGTGCAGGAATGTCAAAAACCTTCCTGCTTGCATCAAGACTTGATCATCGAACCTGTTCTTTTTAAGTGCAACGTGCTGTCAATTGTGCTTCACTTCTGGTGTCTCACTTGGACTTGCACCAGAAACAAGGCCTAAGATAGGCTTCCTGTTATCAATCTGCCCTGTCGAGTTAGCGTCACAGTAGCACATCAGTCACAGCGGGTCTGATCCTTCAAGACGTCCAAACCGGAGTCCCGCATGTCGTGTCTTTTTGAGCTAGCAAAAGATCCGCTTGACGGCTTGCCATTGTTGTGGGCCCAGGTTGGCCAAAAGCCTGCTCATCTGACCCACCGCGTAAGCGATGTCAGGTTGCGTGTCCACCATCACATACATGACGCTCCTGACGGCGGACTGGTACGAGATGTTTTGTATCTCCCGCCGCTCAGCCTTGTTGCTTGCTGACATGGAGGAGGAGAGCTTGCAGTCGGAGGCCATGGGGGTGCTGATGGGTTTGCATTCCTCCATTTTGTAGCGCTTCAAGATGTTCATGATGTTATTGAGCTCAATTGTGCTTGCTTTGCAATTGTGGTGGACGGCAATCCCGAGGGCATTTTTGTGAGGACCCATGTGCTTCATCTTGAACCTGCTGCTCAGCCGCTCCTTGAGGTTCACAATGGCATCCTTTGAGGAAGAACACGGGATCAAGTCAACCACATACAATGCCACAAGGAGCAAGCTGTGCTCGTCCTCCTGCACATAGACGCTGGGATCATTATTGCAGGGCACGAAGGAAAGCTAAGCCATGAAGTTGTCCAACTCCTTGTACCAGATCCGTGGGGCCTGTTTCATCCCATACAACGCCTTCACCAGCTTGCACACCTTACCCTTGGGTGCTTTGGCACCTTCCACTACCTCCATCTGCACCTCATTGTCTAGCTTCTCATAGAGGAAAGCTGTCTTGACATCCATCTGGTGGATCTCAAGGTCTTTGGCGGCAGAAACGGCCAGCATGGACCTGATAGAGGCAAAAGTGACAACCATTGCAAAGGTCTCCTTGTACCCAGACCCTGCACGCTGTGAGAATCCGTTTGCCACAACCCTTGCCTTGAACTTGTCGATGGTATCCTCCTGCTTCCAGTTTAGCCTGAGAACCCACTTTGAACCCACCATGTGGGCGTTAGGGGGTCTATCCACCAGCACCTACGTGCCATTTTCTGCGATGGACGCGAGCTCGCTGTCCTCTGCCTCCTTCCACTTGGCCATATCAGGCCTTGCCAGTGCCTCAGCCATAATGAGTGACTCTTCTCGAGCCAAAGTGGACCAGCTCAGTCCACTCCAGCTTCCTGTGTCAGCGTCATACTTTGGCGTTTCTTTCCATGACGTGTGCTGTGGCGTTGTATTATAGGTACCTCATCTTTGCTTTGTTGTTTCTCTTTTGGTGCTGCCTGCCCAAAGGTTATATCTCCTTCTTGTGAAGAGCCACTGGCCTCTAAGCATCTATGCCAGAGCTCAGCATCTTCATCCTGTAGTGCAGAGGATGCCTTTTGAGTTTTTGTTGGTGTGCTGTCTTGCGTTGGTGCTGAGACCACTGTGTCCGCCGCACTTGCATGACCATCATCTTTTGAGGTTTCTGTCGTAGTTTTCTGCAATACTTAGAGCCCGTAAACCTGTGGGACCTGTGCCACAAGATCTTTGTTGGCGTAGAGGACCTTGAAGTCCTTGTTCCTGGCAATGACCACCTTCTTCTACGTGAACACCACTATCATGTCATTCTCTGAAAATTTTGACACGAACAAGAAATTTGCCGCAAAGGAGGACATGTAGACTATATCATGCAGCTGCAGATACTTCTCCTCACCTTTAAGACTGATACTCACCAGCTCGTCTCCAACACCCTTTGCATTCACCATGCTGCCGTTTGCACATCTAAACTGCCAATCAGTGGCGGCGATGGAGATGAATCCAGCCTTGTCGTTGCTAGAGTGGTGATCAGTGCCAGAGTCGAGCACAAAGGCTCCTTGCCTGAGCAGCGCTGCTCCCTTCGTTATAGGCATGCTTTGCGCCATCATGTTGGTGGCTTCTCTGCCACCCTTTTTGCTGCATGTTCTCCCACCACTTCCACTGTCTTCCCTCTTTTGCGACCTGTACTCTCTTGCCCAATGCCCAGGTTTGCTGAATTTGCGGCAGTTGCCGCAAATTCAGCAGCCGCAGCCACTGTAGCGTGTGCCATAGGCTGAGAAGTTAGCCTCACTCCGGCTACGGTGCATGGCCTTGTTTTGCACGTACCCAGACATTGCAGTGTACGTTAGGGCATCCTCTTTCCAACCGCCCATGACGGTGATCATTGTGCTCTCCAGTCGCGCCATGAGGAGGATCATGGCTTGCACGTTTTTGTCAAGGTCCCACTTCATCTGGCAAGCCTCGCCAAGGATTCCTTCAAACTCCTGTAGGAAATCAGGGATGAACTCTCCCTCATTCACCCGCATGCTCATCAGCCGTTGTACAATGAATCATCTGTTTTTGAGGGAGGTGGATAGGTGCACACGCTTGAGCTTGGCATAAGCATCCAAAGCCAGTCTGAATCCCACAGTAGCGGGAACATACTTCTTGGCTACCACATTGCTGAGGAGTAACCTGACAATATCATTTTGTTCTGTCCTTGCCTCGTGCTTCAGTGAGCCCTCCGTGGGGACCTGCTCCTCTCCCTTCAAATGCTTGATGAGGCCACGCACTTTCATTGTAGGATCAAACTGCCATCTCCATAGCAGTAAGTGGTTCCCCTCAAAGATGGGGATTCCTCCCAAAAATCTGAGACCTTGCAACAGTGTGGTAGCACTCAGGTTGCTCCTATGGTCTGCCCTCTGGTAGCCACTGTTGATTTTGCGGAACGCCCTGCAGCAGCCACCACTGATCCTCATGAGTCAACCATTTTAGCTGCGCTTTTCTGATCTCCATATCTCAGCTACGTTCAGACCGGTGTAGGCATCAGCCTGATGCTAGCTGATGTCTGCTGCCGGTTTTAAGGTGCGTTGCAGATCCCTCCAGCTGATGTTTTCCTGTAGACAGAGATGATCATTCACACCAACACACCTAGGATCTTGCCTCCAAGGGCAGAGCTTGTCCTGGTTGGGACCCAAGGGGTGTGACTCCAAGGGTAGAGCTTGTCCTTGGTCCCTGTGTGCTGAGTGCGAACCCAGCCATTGGAGCTCATGAAGTAGATGGAGCTCATGGAGCTATTGGAGCTGACGTGCGCACCAGGGGAGAGCATACCAAAGTTGAGCAAAGCGTGCCTTGAAAATGGTCAGAGTGAGCCCATAACCATTTGTCAAGCGGCCTAGGGAAAATGGACTAAAAAACAGGGCCGACACAATAGCGCCTGTTGTCCGCTCCTATCATTTCATCTAGGAGAATAGATCACCCTCTAGAACACATTCTACACTGAGCAGCTCCTAGGCCATCACTTGTGAGCAACTGTTTCCACTTAACACTTGGTCACTTTTGCACGAGGAGCTAGTCAGAGAATAACTCCTGGGACTTAGACCAACCAGTGTCCTTATTATACGATTCCTCATTTGGACAGCTCTCTGAGGAGCATCTAAAGGCACATTGTGCAATTAAAATGAGGAATGAGTCTGGTACATGAAATCCGAGGCCTTGCTTCTAAGGTGTGTGGGTAATGGCACTTTTGGGGGTGGCCACTCCACACCACCTCACCAACTTGCCAATTGGCGCATCCACTAACTGCAAAGTGGCACATCCTCCTCATGCATGGAGGAATATCTACAAAACTTCCCCTGTACAGGAAGGTCGAAAAAATTCCTGATCACATGAAGACTTGATTACCAAACCTGTTGTTTCTAAGTCCAATGTGCTATCCAATATGCTACAATTCTTGTCTCTTGCTTGGACTTGCACCACGAACAAGGTTTGGAGAACTTACTCCAAGGGAGTAGTGCATACCCAACTTATCCGCTAAGGCATACCAGTGGCCATGGGGCATAAAATAACAACACATGCCTCGTACACAAGAAATAGAGGAGGGTCTAACCTAACCTAAACATCAAAGAGGGATACCTTTTTCCATGAGCACACGCTGACAAGGCAATCCTAAGATTAAGGACCTGCTTGGAAATTTCTCAATTCATGTCTGGACTTTATAAGTCTTGCCTTCCTACATTCTCAGGCAAAGTAATGGAGTTATCAGCCTTCATTAACAAGACACCAGTGATTGATGACCCTAAAAACGTAAAGGATTCATATCTCCCTATCAGACCATTGGATCGGCATGAGATTTGGACCACACAAATTCTACCAAAGTTGGGCTGTTGCAGAAGTCAGGCTGATCATCATAATAGTTATGTAGAAGTTTCTTGGAACTCCAATGGATGTGAACTGAGCTAGATGGCCCATACTCCAACAATCTCCCACTTTGTTATAGTCTGAGTTGACTGAGTCTATATGCCCTCATACAGGAATGGTACTTCTTATGGATTGGTGGCTTAGTTGAAAAATCTGCACCCTGCTTGCTATTATGAGTACGTTCTAGTTGGATAACACCTTGTGTACCATGTGCATGAAGAAGTTACATGTGATGTAAAAGTGCTTGCTGCAAGCATGGTGCCTGGGGTTCTTGGCGAGTGAAAACTATGCTAAGATTTTCAATGAAAGCACTAGGTTTGCTACATTTTCATTCATCTCTGCCACGAGACGCTAAACCCAAAAAGCTTCCATGGGTCCAAAACCAAGAGAGACATATTCAGCTTCCGTGCTTGAGGTCTCTATGGCCACTTTCTTCTTGCTACACCAGTCGATGACCCAATTATTCATGAAGAGCACATGACCAGAGATGGACTTCCAATGCTCATGATTTGAAGCCCAATCTACGTTGGTGCAGCTGATCATTTTCTTTTCCTTGCTGTTTTAGGTGACGCCAATGTTGATGGTTTGAGCAAGGTAGCAATAGATTTGCTTCAATGCCTTCTGGTACTCAAGTCCGGGACTAGCCACATGCTGAATCACAGCGTTCACAGCCCGTACGTGGTTTGGCCTGGTTGCCACCATCAGGTACATGAGACCGCCTACAGTGCTCTGGTGCTTTTGTCAATAGCTGCATCTGCTTCTTCATGAATACATGAAGAAGAAGAAAACATGAAAACCGTGTACTAGGTACTCTCGCATCTCAACCTGCGTGTCGATGGACCTGGCCTTTTCCATGATGAACTCTTGGAAGACGTCCTTCATACAGCAACTTTGCAAAGACAAGAGGATGAGTGATATGTGGTTATGCGTGATCTAGATGCCAAAGAGTTATGATGCCTCCTCAAGATCAGACATCCGCAAGTGCTCTTGCATGGCTTCCTTGAATCTCTGTTGTAAAGATATGGTGTTGGAAAATAGGATTATGTCATTGCATGACTACATCCAACTTCTTGTTCCGAGCGCGCGACGTTAGCTTGAGGCTAGAAAACAACTTATGCAACTTACAGATAGGTGCTCCTTGCCATTCATGATAAATGCCCTTGGCTGCTCCATGCCGATCTCCTTATCCATGTCACCACTTCTGAATGCCGTCTTGATCTCCATGTGGTGGATCTTGAAATCCTCAACTGTTGTAGAAGAGAGGAGCTTGTGCATAGAGGAAAATACTGCGACAGGGGTAGAGGTCTCATTGTCATCGATTCCTTTGTGCTACCAGTCGCGCTAAGCAACCAGTCTTGCCCCATGCTTTTCCAGGTCGTCTTCTGCTCCCCGCATTTTTTTGAGTACCCACTTGTTCTTGATCACCTTACGCCCAGGTGGATGCTTAGTCAGGTTCCATGTGTCATTGTTGAGCTACATCTACATCTTCTACTGTACAGCTTGCGCCCAATCTGTTGCATCTGGTGTAGCCATAGTCTCCTTGTATGACACAAGCTGATCTGATTCTATTGCAACAGTGATGTTCATGTCTGCTAGTTTTTCCAACATCTAGAAATGGCCACGATTACCAGACTTGTAGAACACCCTGAGAGGAAACATGCAATCTTATGCTATGGTGTTAGTAGGCAGCTGGTGTGGTATGGTTGGCACAACAACTGCTACTTGTGGTGTCACATCTCCTTCTACATTTGCCATTTCCAACGAGGCCATTGTATCTGCTACATGAATCATGGAATAGTAGAGAGCAATTCTTGATGTAGACCACACTACTCAAATCTTCAACCTGAAAATGGTAGGTGAGGCAAGCCGCATGCAGCGTGGAGAACACCAACTCAGCAACAGTACAGTTGGCACAACCTATTACACCGTTTTGCTACAATGGGTATGCTCTAGTGTACTGAACCTTGATACCTAATTCTGCAAGGTAGAACTAGAATTCCTTGTGTATGTACTTTACACCACAATGGCTATACAACTTATTGATGTTCTTGCCAGTATGATTCTCCACCATTGCCTTGAACTCTCTGAGCCTCTCAGAGTCTTGTTCCTTGGGAGCAATAACATACAAAGTAATGTAACAACTGAAATCATCAATGAAGGTTTAAAGATATCTAGAGCCACCAAAGCCGTGTGTGTGCATTGGCTGGCCACACAAGTCTGTATGAACCAGGTCTAGTACCCCCTTCATGTATTTTATTGCTCCTGAGATTGCCTCACGGTGCTGCTTTCCCTCCTAACAACCAATGGACAACAGCTGCTCACCTGAGTTAGAGATGGTAGGGAAGTTGCAGATCATCTGATTTCCTTGGAGCTACTACAAGGATTGCATGGTGATGTACCCATAGTGTGCATTCCAGATCTATCTATTCATTGCTTGTACTACTGCTGCAAGACTCTACTCACACGAGTTCTTGGTTTCCCTCAGTAGGAGATAAGGTTCGCCCTCCTTTACCAACCTGGCCAGCTCCTCCCAAGTGTCCTTATTAAGAGTTTAGCCATAGTTGTGTTCAAACAGAATGAGCAGTCGTGTGTTGGTGAGAGACGTGACTAGCAGGTTCAATGCAACATCATTTTCAGACATCACATCATCAAGCATTCCCACTTTTATGTCACTCGGNGAAGAGTGTAGCCTTGGCCAATCTCGTTTTCGGCATAACTCCCAATTTGACTCTTGGGTCTTTACAATATCAAGTGCATCAGAAAGCTTGTCTTGCAAACTTGAAGATCTAGGAGTCGATGAAGATGAAACATGTTGTTCCAAGTGTGTGATTCCTGCTTGAGGCCATACAATTGATTTGATATGCTCGTACTCTGTGGCTAAGGTTTGGACAACCACAGGTGAGACTAGTCATGCACTTGTCCCTCTGCGTGTATGCCTTTTCTAGATAGGCAAGGCTTTCACTACTCCTTTGGAGTAATTCTCCTTGGTCTGAACAGGATATTATAGCAAAAAAGCATTGCCTAAGTCAGCTCCCTGTGGCCTGAACGTTCCAAAGTGAATATGTGGAGAAAAAGGTCATGAAGACAAACCCTGAGGAGGCAGTTTTCCCTTGTCACCAAAAGGGGGACAAGAAGCTTTAGAGAGACATCTCAGAACATTCCAAGGTCCTCCTTGGAGCATGGAGCCACTTGGCATTAAGAGAGAGTGTCATGTAGGCAAGGGGGATGATGCAATCCTAATGGCCCCCGAAGTACAAAATGTGGATCTCTGGGCAATCCAGATTGCCCCATGATGACCTCAAAGGTTTCACTATGCGCCTAGGCAAGAGGCTGGCTCTAGTGCTGTTAGTACCTATCAGTTGCCTTTGATTCATTACAGTTCCTACCTTTAGAACTCGTAACACAGTTTTCCAGAAAAGGGTAGACAAAAAAGAAGTATTGGCTGGTCTTAGCCAGAGGAGTTAGCTTCTCGTGCGAAAGTGACCAGGTACTAAGGACAAAGTGAAAAGAAGTGATTTGTATGAGAGCCAAGAAGAGCCGTGATTGTGAGTACGATACCTCCTCCTAGTTCAAATGCGAGGAGCGGATGGCAAGTGCCATTATGTCGGCCTTGTTTTCTAGTCTGTTGCCTTAGACCAGATGACAACGGGTTATGGACCCACACTGACCACTTTAAAGGCACGCTTCCAAGTGCTCTCTCACTCTCTTTGTTCAGAAATGGGCATAAGCTCTATGAGCTCCATATTCCAATGGTGATTTCTAACACTTAGTAAACAAGGGCCAAGGATAGGCTCTGCCCTTGGAGGTACAACCATTGGACCTTAATGTTGATCAGCCTTAGGCAACGGACAAGAAAACAGGGCCCAAACAATGGCAATTGAATCGTGCTCCTAGTATATCAGCTTGGAGAAGATATCACTCTCAAAGTTATGGTTCCACTTTGAGCAGTTCATAGGAATCACTTCCATGCACTCTGTCCTTGGCACATAGTCACTTTCGCGCGAGGAGCTAAGTCCTAGAGGCTTAGACCAACCAATGTTTCTTTAGTGTCTTCCTTTGGTGGAAAACTCTCTCGGGAGTCTCAAAGGTAAGAATTGTAATGAACCATAGGCAAATGACAGGCTCTTATAGTCCTAGAGCAAGCCTCTAGCCTAGGCGTGCAGTGGCTCCTTGGATAAGCCACTTTGGAGGCAATCTGGAGTACATTGTTCCCCTACCTACATGGCGCTCTCTATGACCGCAAAGTGGTACCAACCACCATAGAGGAACTTGGAATGTTCTAAAATGTCTCTGAGAACATTCCTATCCTCCCTTTGGTCACAATGAAAAATTGCCACAATGGGGTTTGACCCAATGACCTCTCGCTTCAGAGAATTTGAAACGTCTATACCACGAGGAGTTGTCCTAGGTACTGCTGTTCGGCTATACTATCCAGATTAGACGAAAGAGACTTGCTCCAAAGGAGTAGTGCATGCGTTGTCGATCTGAATCAGGCTTGGGAGGCTTACTCTTGGGGAGCAGTGCATACCTAGTCTGTCTTGTGCCTCTCCAAACTTCAGCTATGTAGAAGGGGTACATCAGATGAAGAAACTCTCCCTTACACCTCTGTCTATTTGGTATGAAACATCTTCTGTCTCCAGTTACCTAGACCTTAGTCTTTGACCGCTGTGTTGACCATACTGATATCTTAGATACTTGCAGAGTGCAAGTTGTCATTAAGTGCCTTGGTCATGCATTATGCAAGTATCTTCTTGGTCTCCATGTATTCTAGGCAATGTTCTGTTTTGCAACCAGATTGCATTATTAGTGGTACCTGATGTTGATGCGCTCGGTCCGTTGGCAGATGACATCATCCTGTGCCATTTGCATGTTATTCTTGTTGTCGATCCAAACCACCATTGCTTCTATCATTGCATTAAGAAAGCTGCATAGCCACTGTGTCTCCTTGCATGCTTCAGATAGATCGATGTACTCTGCTTCACTGTTAGAGATGGAGACACAGTCTTGCCTTTTGCTTGTCCAATAGACTATACCACCATTGAGAAGGCACACAGAACTTGAATTAGACTTTCTTTCATTGATTCTTCCTCTCCACTCAGTATTCGTGTAGCACCCAAGGCACAACAGGCCAGATCCTTATTGACCTCCAAAATGGAGTCCCATGTGTGAAGGCTTCTGTAGATAGCATATGATGCATTTCATGGCATGCCAGTGGTGTGGCCCTAGATTTTCCACAAACCTGCTGACCTATCCCAAAGCAGAACAAATTTTAGGGCGTGTTCCCACCATGGCATACATGAGGCTACCAACAGCAGACAAGTAGGGGATGATCTCCATCTCATGCCGTCTTGCTTCTGCGCTGGGGCTCATGGAAGGGGAGAGGCTTCAATATGTTTTCGTGGGTGTGCTGATGGGCTTGCAGTCCTCCAATGTTATAGTGCTTGAGGACCTCCATGATGTACTTGCTCTGGTTGAGCTGTATGGTATCTGCTAAGTATCCCGAGGTAGAATTCAAGATGACCCATGTTCTTCATCTTGAACCTGCTGCTCAAGTCTGTCTTTAGCTTGTTCAATACCTTGATTGACGACCAGCACATGATCAGGTGGTTTACCTACCGTGCAACTGACATCAAGCCTTGCTCATCCTCCCGCACATAGACACTAGGGCCATTCTCAAAGCACGTGAAGGTGAGTCCAGCCATGAATCCATCCATCTCCTTGTACCACATGCCTTGGGCCTAATTCAGCCTATATAGCGCTTTCAAAGTTTTTCATGCTTTTCCCTCTGAAGCCTAGACTCCGTCGGACTCTTTCATGTGTAACTCTTGATCTAGCTTCCTAAAAAGGAAAGATGTCTTAACATCCCTTTGGTGGACCTCTAGGTCTTTGACAACAGCAATGACCAGTATGGATCTGATGGAAGATAAGCACAGGCGCAAAGGTCTCCTTGTACTATGAGCCTAGAAAAACCCCTTTGCCACAACTCTTACTTTGTAACCTTCAATAGTACCATCCTGGTTCAACTTCTTACGGAACACCCACTTTGACCCCACCACATGGGCGTTTGGTGGCCTGTCCACCAGAGCCCATGTGGTGTTCTCTTCAATGGCCGCGAGTGCACTGTCCATTGCCTCCGTCCACTTGGTCGCATTTGGCATGTTCATTGCCTTTGCTACCATCACAGGCTCTTTCTATGCCATGCATGTCCAGCTGATTCCAGTCCTTTTGGACCTCTTAGCAACATACTTTGGCAGAGGTTCCTTCTGGCGCGTACAGTGCCACAGTGTGTTAGGTGATGCCTCAAGGCATAGCTGCTTCTTTTGCTCTTGTTTGGATGATGCTTGTGGTGACAATAATCTGTTTTTCAAAGAAGAGCTACTGGCCTCATAGTTGGAATCAGAGACCTCAAACGACTCACACTCCATGTTGGAGTCCATCATCATGTCAACCTGCACAGCCATTCTTCCTACTACACCATTACTCTCCTTCACTGGAACCATTCACTTGTTCTCAGGTACTAGATCACTTGATTTGAGCAACAAAACCCACTTTCTTTATTCAAGAGCATGGAAAGGATCTAACAACTCTCCTTTGCCTGGTATCCTCTCATCAAACTTAACGTCTTGGCTCTTGATGAGCTTTCCAGCTACTTGGACCCACAACATATATGCCTTGCGTGCAATGCCATCATAAACATTTAAACTTGCAAACAAATGCAACAATCTTGCCACGTCCTTCTCCTACTTGAACCTTTGCCAAGGCAAGGAAGCCAAAAACCCATAAGTGTGAGGCATCTGGCTTCTTCCTTGACCAAGCATTGTATGGCATCCTCACCTCCTTCTCTTGCTGCTTCTTGGTGCGTCTATCAAGTACCGCTTCTAGAGTGATATTCACAAGGTGGAAAGCAATTATTGTAGCTTCAGCCCAAAAGCAAGATGGGAGTTTGGCATCAAAGAGCATGCTTTGTGTCATGCCAAGGACAGTCAGATTCATTCGGCCTGCAACGCCACTACTCTTGGGGGTAGAGGTTGTGGTGGTCTGTTGGTTAATACCATGTTGGCTCAACCAGCTTTTACATGCGACACACTCACCATCGTTCTCTGTGAGCAGTGCCTTCAACTTCTTTCTTGTCTGCCGCTCTACCATGGGGACAAACACGTACAGCTTCTCCTTGACCTCTCCTTTTGCATTGACAAAGTACATCCACATCTTTCTACTGTGATCATTGATAAAGGTGGAGAAATGCTTGCTGCCACCATTTGAGGGATTGTGCAATTGCCCGCACGTGAAAGAATGAATGAGGTTCAATATTGTTGCCGCACGTTGTCTGTTACGCTCAAAAGGCTTTCTCTGTGAATTCCCTTGGAGACATGGCTCACAGAGCATCGTGTATTTTTCCTTATCCTTTGCCTTGCATCCCTCCAACCCATGAATCATGTCGTGCTGATACATAGCTTGCAGCATGCTGTCAACCACATGCCCAAAGCACTTGTGCCATATCTCAACATCAGTGTTTTTGGCGGATTTGTTTGCCATGGTGACAGCCTGTGGTACAATGTCTGGCTTTGGAGGCTTTAACTCTTCAACCGCCACATACCCCTCATATGTGCTTGAAACGGGCTTACTCTACAGCACATAGAACCCATCCAATCTTGAGACCTATGCAATGAGGTTCTCCTTGAAGTAAGATATCTTAATGTCGTTGTTCTTGACCATCACAGCCTCCTCCTTTGTGAAGACAACTGTCATGTTGTGATCCGTGATTCTGGACACTGACAAAAGGTTTTCCACAAAAGATAGTATGTAGGTGACGTCTTCTAGCTTCAGGTTTTTCTCAGCACCGTTCAGGTTAATGCTGATCTACTTATCGCCCGTACCTTGTGCATGGACAAGGCTGCCGTTGGCACAACTGAAGCGATGTTCAGTGTCCTAAATGGAGATCCTTCTCCCTTGAAGACTGGTGGTTTGTGCTTGAGTTGAGCCCGTAGGCACTACACTTGAGCATTGCCGCTCCCTTGGTCATGGATAAGCTCTCAGCCATCATGTTTGTTAGCTCTTTTTTACCCTTTCCTTCGTCCTTATTCTTGTCACCCATACCTCCGTCTTCCTTCTTGGGAGCTCTCCACTCCCATGCCCAGTGTCGAGGCTTGCTATAGTTGTGGCACTTCACAAGATACTTTGAACCCTTTCCACTGCCACTCTTGCCTTTTCCTCTAAAGCCAATGCTTATATTGCCACTCTGACCAAAAGAGGAGTTGTTGTTTAAACGACCACTGTACTGTGCAACACAAGCTCACATATTGGCCTCAGTGCAAGTGCAATGCATGGCCTTGTTATGCATGTACTCCAACATAGCCTCATATGTCATCTCCTGCTCTTTCCAACCGCCAAAGACGGTGATCAGAGGAGCCCGACGTTTAGGTAGCACCATGAGGAGGATCATGTCTGAGAAGTTGGTGTCGATTTCCTACTTCATCTTGGTCACTTGTTGTAGTAGTCTTTCAAACTGCAGTAGGAATTCTGAAATTGACTCTCCCTTTCTCACTCTCATTGTAATAATTCTTCATAGGTGAAGAGGCAATTGGCAAGAACCATTGATTGGTGAACACGTGCACACTTTTCATAAGCCTTCAATGCGTGTGTGATGAGGTGGGAATGGGCATGCTGTGGCTCATGCACTAATGTCACAGGGACGGACAGCACCATGACATTTTTGGTGCTCCATGCCTCATATCCAGGATCATCCTTTGATGGTTGAACCTCTTCTCCAAGTAACACCTTCAAGGGACTATGCACTCTCATGAAAATCTAAACCTTCCATTATCGTATGGAAAAACCTATCCATGTGAGCACTTTCATGCCACCATGTTATTGCTAAGTACTGACACCCGCTGTTGGAGCTAATGAAGCAGATGAAACAGTTGGAGCTGATAGAGCTGATGTGTGCTCTAAAAAGAGAGGATGAGAGAGCGCTTGGAGATGCGACTTTAACCTAGTAAGTGTAGGCCCACAGCCCTGAGGGAACAGACTAGAAAACAAGGCTGACGTAATAGTACATGCCGTCCCCTCCTAGTGTTTCAACTTGGAGGAGATGTCACCTTCAGATCAAGGTTCCTGCCAAGATGAGATCTGCGTGGTGTGGTCCCGACGTTTGTCTGATCGTCTCTAGTGGTTCACGTCTACTGTTTTGGATGAATCTGAGACTGAGCGTGAGCTTTATGGTCGCCTCACGCTATGTGAGTAGGAATGTAGAGGCTGTCAGTTTGCAAAGGGAATAACGTCGTTTTGCGTTAGTTTTTGGACATGGACAGGATTTATAGGGCTATTCATGAGATCTCCAACGCACCAAACCGTGCGCAATTTGGTCAAGCGTAGCCCAAGTTATGCTTGCTGAAGCGCAGGTCTCACCCACCACAGAAGCCTGACGCCGCCACTCGCCGTGGCGCCATCGTTCACGTGCGAAGCGCCTTTCCCAAGGCGCATATCCCATTGCACATGGTGTGGGGGTCCCCTGCACTGTTTCCACGTACCCTACCCACTTTTGGGTTGCGTTTGGTGATGGGGTGTGACTGTTGGAGTAATGCTCCTCACCATGGCAGGAGTGACTCCAAAAAGGAACACCAAAAAGACAAGCCAAGGTGGCTTAGTGGTTAATGGTGTTCACCTATAGAGGCAGGGGCCCGGGTTCAAGTCCCACAAGATGGAATTCTGCCCTGCCTCAAGGGAGGTGGAAAATAGATGCCAGGAAGCTAGCTCACTCTCTAGAGTTCCTCTTTAAGTTTCTAGAAGGCTAGGTGAGGGTCCAGGAAGGTGGCACACCTTCTAGAACCGATGTCTTGTCCTACAAGGCATCTAGAGGTGTCTAGATGTTCTTGACACCTTCCCTCCTACTAGAAGCAAGCTGATGAATATAGGAAGGGGCAGAAGCTTCTAGAGGAAGGAAGGGATGCCTTCCTAGGTGGGAAAAGGGCAGCCTACCAAGGGATACTCTAGAAGCCATAGAATCTGCTAGGAAGCTCCAAATCTGGCATGCTTTGGTGTTCTGGAAAGCATAGATCAGTGGCTATAAAATGCCACTGCTTGTGAGCCTTGAAAAAGAGTTCATTCCCAGTCAATTAAGGCCAAAACTATTCCCTCACTCTCTGACCAGTTGTTTTCCATCCTTGGAACCAGTTGCCTCCAGAGTTTCAGGCTCTCCAAAAACAGTTGGTGGTGTGAAACATCCGTTGCTAGGGACCCTCCATGGTGCACACTCACCCTCAGGCCAACAAAAGGTTATGGGCCCACGCCTGTAAGGGGTTAAAAGCCAGCTTGATTTCACGCTTCCAACAGCAAGACATGGCAACCAGCGAGGAAGAGAGCAGCCGCGCTGTCCTTGAGTTTGATGGGACAGGCTTTGCCTTGTGGAGGTGGCAGTTTGAGGTCTTCCTCGACAATAAGGGACTGCTTGAGCTCGTAAAAGGTGATGAGACTGCTCCGCCGGAGACTGCAACGGCTGAGGTGAAGGAGGCTTACAAGAAGCGTAGAAGGCGTTAGCGCTCCTTGTGCCCGCGTTATGCCCACCACAACTTGAGCACATTCAAGGATGCACCCTGGCCGCAGACGCATGGTCAAAACTGTGCTCCATCTACCAGTCAAGCAACCTTGCCAATCAGCTCTTCATCTTCAAATGGCTCCTCACCCTCTGAGCCAACGAAGGCGACAACATCATGGAGATCTTGCAGCAGATTGAGTCGCTCGCAGCGGAGTGCGTGGCCACGAGTTGAGAGGTTGACTCTCAGTTGCAAGCTATGATCCTCCTTCTGGCCTTGCTAGACAGCTGAAGATGCATGATTAGAGTCCTTGGTGGCTGGCCCTCTGACGAGCTGAAGTACCCGAAGGTTGCTGAGTACGTGCGCAATGAGTGGATGCGACGTGGCGGTTGAGAGAGTGCAGCGGTATCAACTTCAGCTTACACGGTTCATCCTCAAAATGGAGGCCGAGGGGACAAGTGCAAGGGTGCCAAACAGGGCACCAAGAAGGGTGACAAGAAGGGGAATTGCTTCAACTACGGCAAGGAGGGCCACTACGTGCGCAACTGTCCCAAGAAGAAAGCAGATTGGTCGCAGCGGGGCGGGAAGAAAGATGAGCACGTCTTTATGGCGTACAACTCCACCAACTTGAAGGATCCGGGAGTTGCCGTCATTGACTCCGGATCCGGCCGCCACATGCAATGCAACAAGGCGGCATTTGTCACCTACGGCGCCTCGGAGAGACGCATGACGGTGGCCAATGGAAAAACAGAGGCGGCTGCCGGTGAGGATAATGTCCGCATTGAGTCAATTGTGGATGGCAAACCTGTCACGGGAACAATCTACGATATGCTGCATATGCCCAACTTTTGGGCAAACCCGCTCTCCGTCAGCCGCCTTACCGACAAGGGACTTGAGGTGCTCTTCACAAAGAAGGAGGCCGTCATGCGCAAGGAGGGTAAAGGTGAGGTGATTGCGCGTGCACAGAGGGAGGACGACTTGTATCTGCTGTGCGGGAAGATCCTCAGCAGCCGGGTGGGGTCCAACGCTGCCAATCTTGCAACGAAGAATGGAGGAGACCTGGACCTATGGCACCACCGACTCTGCCATATTTCTCTATCGAAAGTGAAGGACATGGCTAAGAGGAAAGTGGTGCGGGGTCTCCAAATCAGCGGCCTTGATGGAACCAAGGAGACCGTGTGTGAGCCATGCATCATTGGCAAATCATCTCGGCAGCCGTTTGTCAGCAAGGGGACGCGTGCATCGGGAAAACTGGCCGTGGTACACACAGATGTGTGAGGATTGCTTGAGAGCTCCATCGGCGGAGCCCGCTACTTCCTCACCTTCATCGATGACCACAGCCGGAAACTCTACCTCCATCCAATAAAGCAGAAGAGTGAGGTCCTTGCGTGCATGCAAGAGTTTGTGGCAGATGTGGAGCGGCAAATAGAGTTGAAGGTGAAGGCATTCCGGAGTGACAACGTCGGTGAATATGCGGGGTGCCTTGGGTGGATGAAGAGCAAGGGGATTGAGTGGCAGAAAACAACTCCACACTCCCCATACCAGAATGGCGTCGCAGAGAGAGCGAATCGCACAATCCTTAATATGGTGCGATCCTTGTTGAGCGACGCCGGCCTTACACAATGGTATTGGGCGGAGGTGGCAAGGACAGCAGCGCACATCATGAATCTCATGCCGACCAAGCCACTGAAGGACAAGGAAAGCAAGGCGTTGAAGACGCCACAAGAGGTGTGGAGCGGGTGGAAGCCGGTGGTGGGTCACCTCTACACGGCACGTGAAGGACGGAGCAAGCTGGACCCACAAACCCGCCGGTATATTTTCCTTGTGTATGAGAGCAGAAGGAAGGCATACCGGCTCTTTGACCCAAAGAGGCAGCAGATTGTGCGGATTTGTGACGTCACGTTCGAAGAGAAAAGCCGTTGGACAGACAAGGAGGCATGTCTCTCCAAAAGGGGGGAGAGGCTGCCACTACTTGAGGGGGAGACGCCGGAGGACGTCAATGAGGGTGACGTCCTTGCACCACCACCAGCTGGAGAGGATCACCCGAGGGATGGGCGAGCGACAGAATTTCTTCCGGCCAGTTCCGATGAAATATCCAAAGCACCGGAGATGGATGTGTGTTGAATGTTTTTGCCCCTTGTTCAGTGTTGTAAGACGGATCAGGAATGCTCTGCCCCTTGTGGAGGTATGACCCCTAGATCCGTTGTAGTGTGACTCAACTATGCTCTGTCTCTTGTGAGATATGACCTGTGAGTACACCATGTGGGTGAGTGGTTACCTTGGCCATTTTGTTGATTTGGCCAAGTGAGAGGTCATGAGGTCAATCCTGGCCCCATGCATATCTTGTTTGCTGTGGAAGCTTCCAAGAAAGAAAGTCCGTAGCTTCTTGGACGCTACATGGTTGGTCTGTCACCTTGACACTAGGATGCTTATGTGTCAAGCCCACAGTGCAAGTCTATTGGTGACGTGGCTGGTTCAGGCCACTTCCCAGGAATGTGCTTTTGAGTTCTAGGACTGGACAGACAGCTATAAAAGGACTTGTCTTGCATGCTGATCAATCAACCCTTGCTTGATGCTCTCTTGCGTATTGACGACTTGAGCTCTTCTTGAGATGTAATGCTAAGGCGTTAGTACTCTTGAAGGTGAAGTGTATGCCTGATTAAGTTTGGGGTGCA
>SZWC01001985.1:126862-137506 GCA_023375785.1 Penium margaritaceum | reverse complement strand
GACGGATCAGGAATGCTCTGCCCCTTGTGGAGGTATGACCCCTAGATCCGTTGTAGTGTGACTCAACTATGCTCTGTCTCTTGTGAGATATGACCTGTGAGTACACCATGTGGGTGAGTGGTTACCTTGGCCATTTTGTTGATTTGGCCAAGTGAGAGGTCATGAGGTCAATCCTGGCCCCATGCATATCTTGTTTGCTGTGGAAGCTTCCAAGAAAGAAAGTCCGTAGCTTCTTGGACGCTACATGGTTGGTCTGTCACCTTGACACTAGGATGCTTATGTGTCAAGCCCACAGTGCAAGTCTATTGGTGACGTGGCTGGTTCAGGCCACTTCCCAGGAATGTGCTTTTGAGTTCTAGGACTGGACAGACAGCTATAAAAGGACTTGTCTTGCATGCTGATCAATCAACCCTTGCTTGATGCTCTCTTGCGTATTGACGACTTGAGCTCTTCTTGAGATGTAATGCTAAGGCGTTAGTACTCTTGAAGGTGAAGTGTATGCCTGATTAAGTTTGGGGTGCACGACACATACCTGCAAAGGAAGAAGGTGTAAAAACCTTTGTGAGCTTTTTGGTTTCGCGGCTTCTCTGCCGGAGGTGGTTAGCTCAGTAGCTAACAATGTGGAGGCGGGGAGTCAACCAATGTCTCCGAGATCTCCAAGAGAGGGGGAGCAAGCGCTTGTAGAGGATGGCGCCAAAAGGGGACAGCAAGAAGAACAACCACCTCAAGAGCCCCGCACGAGCAGCCGAGTGCGAAGAACGACAAAAAGGTACGATGCCGACGAGGGCATTTGGACTTGGTTTGCGCAAGAGGAGCCTCAAGGAGGCAGTGCACAAGAAGGATGGGGCTGAGTGGGAGGGAGCAATAAAGTATGAGCTCGCCTCCCATGAGGAGAAATGCTCCTGAGTTGCAGATTAAGCATGGATAACTGCCATGGGTGATGCGTAAGAGGAAGATTGTTGGAGTAATGCTCCTCACCATGGCAGGAGTGACTCCAAAAAGGAACACCAAAAAGACAAGCCAAGGTAGCTTAGTGGTTAATGGTGTTCACCTATAGAGGCAGAGGCCCGGGTTCAAGTTCCACAAGATGAAATTCTGCCCTGTCTCAAGGGAGGTGGAAAATAGATGCCAGGAAGCTAGCTCAACCTCTAGAGTTCCTCTTTAAGTTTCTAGAAGGCTAGGTGAGGGTCCAGGAAGGTGGCACACCTTCTAGAAGGGATGACTTGTCCTACAAGGCATCTAGAGGTGTCTAGGTCTTTTGGACACCTTCCCTTCTACTAGAAGCAAGCGGATGAATCTAGGAAGGGGCAGAAGCTTTTAGAGGATTGAAGGGATGCCTTCCTAGGTGGGAAAAGGACAGCCTATCAAGGGATACTCTAGAAGCCATAGAATCTGCTAGGAAGCTCCAAATCTGGCATGCTTTGGTGTTCTGGAAAGCCTAGATCAGTGGCTATAAAATGCTACTGCTTGTGAGCCTTGAAAAAGAGTTCATTCCCAGTCAATTGAGGCTAAAACTATTGCCTCACTCTTTGAACAGTTGTTTGCCATCCTTGGAACCAGTTGCCTCCAGAGTTTCAGTCTCTCCAAAAACAGTTGGTGGTGTGAAACAGACACTGCTAGGGACCCTCCAGGGTGCACACTCACCCTCAGGCCAACAGGGACGAGGTTCGAAACCTGTCCGTGGACCTGCAGTCAGAATTTTGACTAAGTCCCCGAGTAACGCAACGTACTACTGAGTTTCGGACGCCGAGCCTGGTTTTTGCCTAAGTCCCTCAGTAACAACCTGCACTACTGGATCTGGTGGATGATCCACCTGATCAGACGGATCATCCACCGGACGCTTCGGCAGGCCTATCGGAGCATTTTCTCCTGATGGTAGTTTTGTTACTCGTTCCGGTCGATTATGGAAAGGATTTCGAGTCGCAGCCGGCTCCGAGAGCTAGTGCGCATACCCCAACTTTGGAAGGCCATCTCTTTTGATACTTGTCCGATTCCAGCAAAACAACTTCCACCGGAGTCAGCGACTCGTCAAATTTTAGGGGCAATCCTTCATTTTAGGATCCAAGCAGTATTTGAGTCGCCAGATCCGCCGGAGTGGCGTTTCTACTTTCTAGCGGCTTGTCTGTGCCTCCCGGCGCTGTACTTGGGCATGCGGAGGGGCAATTCTTCAATTGTTCGAGAGTGAGTATATCATATGAATCATTTCCTTACACTATGTCCTTAGCACCTGCGCACACTTGCGAGAGGAGCCAACTCCCAAAGCTTAGATCAACCAATGCTTCTTGAGAGTCTGCCTTTGGTGTACAACTCGTTTGGGAGTCTCAAAGATAAGAACCACAGGCAAATAAAAGGTGCTTATAGTCCCGGAGTCGGCTTCTAGCCTAGGCGCACAGTGGCTCCGTGGATGAGCCACTTTGGAGGAAATGTGGATTAGATCACCACTCCTGCCTACATGGCACTTTTCTTGGCCGCCAAGTGGTGCCAGCTACCTGGAAGAACCTTCAAATATTCTGAGATGTATGTCAAAACCTTCCCATTCCCCTTTGGGTGACAAAGCAAGATGGCTAGTGTGGAGTTCGAGCAAGTCATCTCTCGCCATAGAGACCATCTCCACAACATCTAAGCCACAGAGAGTTGCTCTACATTGTGTTTGTTGGCTATACTATCAAACTGAGACCAAGGGGACTTGCTTCAAAAGAACAGTGCATACCTTGTCTATCTGGATTAGACTTGGCAGACTTACTCTAGGGGAGAAGTCTATGCCTAGTCTGTCCTGTGCCTTTCCAAATTTCAGCCATGGACAAGGGGCATGTTAGATCAACACTACATTAAGATAACCATTGCCTATGGATGCAAGACCCTGGGTTTTCTAGAGTACATTTTTCTCTCTTCGTAGGTGACAAAAACCTTAGGAAGGCAAGCAAGAAATTTGCACCTTCTAACTTGGTTGTAGACAACACCTTACTTCAGCCTACATTAGCATGAACAAAGGAGAGAAGCAAAAGCAATATGACAACACCTACAATGCTCATTTTGGATATTTTCCACTATGTATGCCCAAGTGTGGCACTGGGAGGCACTGACAAGCCGCCAGAGAGAGGATAATCCTTGTAGCTGGATCTAGTTGCTCAAGGATTGCTTGGTTCTTGTAATGGAGGATTGCCCTTGAAAGTTGACAAGTAACTGAATGTGGTGGAAGTTGCTTCACCAAAATCGGATAAGTAATGAGGGATGTAGCGGCTCCTAAAGTTGGGGTGTGTGTGATGGCTCTGGGAGTTGGCCGTAGTTTGATTGCAGGTGAATAATTGACCGGAACGAGTAACAAAATTCCATCCGCGGATATTGCTCTGGAAGGCTGCCGAGGCGTCCAGTGGATGATCTTCCGGATGTGAGTAGTGTAGTTTGTTACTAAGGGACTTGGCCAAATCCTAGCTTGTAGTCGGAGACTCAGCAGTACAACTTGGTACTCTGGTCCGCGAACAAATTTTGAAGAACATCAATTCACCAAAATCAATGATTGACTTATCGAAACAGACCCCAAAGGCGCAAGGGGCACTGCCACTATGTGTAGGGACATCTATGCCTCCAAAATGGCGTTTTGATAGATGTTTGATGTGTGAGGGCACCTTGGTGGGCAATATGGTACGCGCTGCCGACAGAGCGGATTGTTTGGGGTGCCGTCCTTTGGCTGATGTAGCAGGAGCTGCATTGATCCCAATCACGCACAGTTTACTGCGTTGGAGAGATCGTGGCTAGCCCTACAAATGTTGAGATCATGTCTACATTAAAAAACTATTGCAAAATTGTGTCACTCCCTCCCTAAAAATGACAGTCTCACAACTCCTTTCCACTCCCAGAAACATAGTGAGAGGCAACTAGGAAGCTCACGCTTAGACTCAGAACCCACATGCCAAAATAGGAAAGCCGTAAACACCAAGTGCAGACCCGTCGGGGCACGTTTGAACTGCCTCCCCTTGGGGGTCATTTTTCTACAAAGGGTTACAAACCCGCAACCCTGACCGGTCTACAAATCGCTTACGACTTTCACGGCGGACGGGATTGTCATCAGAGAGGACATCACAGTCAAACTCTTAGGTCCCAAAGTGGAAGACTATCCAAATGGCGCAAAAGGAGACGCAACCCATCTAGAAGTGTGCACGTGGCCCTAGCTATAGGCTTTGGATGTGGCACTTCAAGCTACACCTCGTGCATAAGGGAGTGCTTGAGGTCATGAAGGGAACGAAAGTCTTTGACAAAGCAACAGGGATGGAATTAGTGAAGGAGGGCTTTGCAAAGAAGATCACGGAGGTGCTCATATTGCAAGTGTCTCGGATGGCTGAGTCATAGTGGGACTACTACAAGGACTGTAAGCTGGCAGCCAAGGCATGGAAAAAAATTTGCGCCATCCATCAATCCAAGTTGTTGGTGAACAAAACATTTGAAATGAAACGACTCTTGACAGTGAGAATCTAGGAGGGAGATGATGTCATCTCTGCCATCCAGCAGAATGAGTCGCTTGCCTCACATTGCAATGACGGAAGGTGGGAGATCGACACGCAGCTGTAGACAATGGCCCTACACATGGCCCTTCCTGACAGTTGGAGCCCTTTCATCACCATCTTGGGAGGATAGACAGAGGACAAGCTCACCTATGGCGCGGTCATAGAGTACACCCGTAACGAGGTACAACGATGGAGCTCTGAGGAGTCTTCCTCATCGGACCTCGTCACCAAAACACATGGCGGCAAAAGCAGGGGCAAGAGAGGTGGCGGACATGGCGGCGGCAAGAAGGACGCCAAGAAGGGTGTGTGCCATAACTGCGGCAAGGAGGACCAATGGGCCAGTGAGTGTACCAAGGACGCAAAAGCCAGCGGCAAGGATGCCAAAGGCAAGAAGGTGCTCATCAACAACACTCAAAACCACTTCCTCAAGAAGGCAAACCGGCGATGCCTTGACTTGGGAGCGGAGGAGCATATCAAATTTTAGAAGGTCCGGTTCATCAACTACACCAAGTCCAACAATTCCATTGTGGTCACGAACAACAAGGTCGAGCCAGTGGCTGGCCAAAGAGACATGGGCATGGAGGTGGTGGTTGGTGGGAAGAGGGTGAAGCGCATCATCAAGGACATGTAGCACGTACCCGAGTTGGCTGACATTCTAAGTGTCAGCCGCTTAATGGACAAGGGATACGAGGTTCTTTTTGTAGGAGATTATGTTCCAACGTGGCTCTGACCGTGTAGCCTATGCACGACATGTTTGGGAAAGTTCGGAGATGAAGCGTGAGCTTTCCGGTCCCCTCACGCTATGTGGGAGAGGGATTATAGACGATCATTTTTGCGAAGCAAAAAACGGAATTTTGCGTTGTTTTTTCAACATCTACATGATCAAAAAGCCTATGTAAACAGTCATGAGCTCTCCAACGCACCAGACCGCATGCAATTTTGCAAAGCATAGCCCAAGTTACGCTTACCAAAACGTCTCATCCAGCACACAAACGCCTAACGCCTCCATGGTGCGCATACGCCGTGGCGCCTTCCCTCACGTGCGAAGTGCCTTTCGCAAGGCACAGATCCCATTGTACGTGGTAAAAGGGTCCCCTGCATTATATCCATGTACCTTCCCCAGTTTTTGGTCAAGTTTGCTGATGGGGTGTGACAGGCTTTGAAACCTGTCCGCGGACCTGTAGTCAGATTTTTGAGTTAGTCCCTCAGTAACAAACTGTCCTACCGAGTTTCGAACTCTGAGCCTTGATTTTGGCTAAGTCCTGCTCAAAGTGCCCCTGCCATGGATGCCGTTTGCTGTTTTCCTGGCTCGACCACAAGAGAGTGGTTGGATGTCTGATCTGATTGCAGATTTTGACCCCTTGTATTGTGCCATGCAGTTTCGAGCTTTCAGTTGATCGATTTGGTTGAGAGTTGAGAAAGTTAGCCCCATCCAAAGTTCGGGTGGTAGGTGGGTGGAATTTGGGTTCCGTCATTGGTGACGGATTTATTCCACCACTTGTGATCCGATTTCGACTTCAATGAGCTCCAAGAGCACATGGGCCATGAACAAAAGGGATGTGGATGGTCTTCTAGACCAGGACGAGCCTTCCCCCACGTTGGGATGACAGGAAGGGCGCTTCGACAGGCCACCGTCGAAGCGCCTCCCATCACTCCCGTTCGTGGGTATGGTGGGCGGCTCGGCTCCACCATGGGTTACTCTAACGGCCGTAGCAGGGGCTCTACTGCTCCGTTTTGGGCGTGCTTGGAAAGCTTAGATCACAGGCTATATGAATCTGATGTAATCTCACAAAAAANATCCGATTTCGACTTCAATGAGCTCCAAGAGCACATGGGCCATGAACAAAAGGGATGTGGATGGTCTTCTGGACCAGGACGAGCCTTCCCCCACGTTGGGATGACAGGAAGGGCGCTTCGACAGGCCACCGTCGAAGCGCCTCCCATCACTCCCGTTCGTGGGTATGGTGGGCGGCTCGGCTCCACCATGGGTTACTCTAACGGCCGTAGCAGGGGCTCTACTGCTCCGTTTTGGGCGTGCTTGGAAAGCTTAGATCACAGGCCACATGAATCTGATGTAATCTCACAAAAAAACTAACCATTGATGAATCCGAGCCTCTCTCAGTTTCTACAATCTATATTCTGCCAGAATTCTGCTCCCTTGGTGTTGTGGCAAACCAAAGCACACACCTCCCTTGGAAGTCTTTTTGCACTAAGTAGCCGTGGACACTTAGGCAGTTCAGGGCATGCCAAGACAGCATTCCTGAAAAAGGGTTATGGGCCCACAGCCCTGACCTGCCTACCAAGACGTTCCCGGCTTCCGCAACGCACGTGAGTGTCTTTCCGGGCGACATCGCCTTCGCACGTTGAGACTGTCCATTGCAAAAGTTCAACATGGTGCATAAGACAGAGTCCTCGCCCATCCAAAAGTGCATGGGTGGCCTAGGCTTTGGGCTGTGGCGGTGGCATTTTGAGATGTACCTCGCACACAAGGGACTGATGGAGCTCATGAAGGGCAAGGAGGTTCAAGATGCGAGCGCAACGGATGAGGAGAAGATGGCCTTCGCGAGGAAGAACACGGAGGCGCTGATGCTCCTCTTGTCGGCGCTGCATGAATCTCAGTGGGGCTATATCCATGGCTACAAGCATGCAGCCGACGCGTGGAAGAAGCTCAGCTCCATCCACCAATCAACATCCCTAGCCAACAAGATCTTTGCAATGAAGCGACTCTTGACGGTGAGAATCGAGGAGGGTGATGATGTCATTTCCGCCATGCAACAGATCAAGTCTCTTGCCTCACAATGCAATGATGTGGGATGGAAGATTGACACGAAGATGCAGGCGATGGCACTCCTCATGGCTCTACCTGACATTTGGGGTCCTCTCATCACCGTATTGGGAGGTTTGGAGGAGGATAAACTCACCTACACCGCAGTCGCTGAGTACATCCGCAACGAGGTGCACCGTCGGAGCGGTGGCGAGACCTCGTCATCCTCAACTGCTCCTGTCACCAAAACACAGGGTGGCAGCAGCAGCGGCAAGTGAGGCGGTGGTAAGGGCGGCGGCAAGAAGGGCGCCAAGAGGAGTGCATGTCATAACTGTGGCAAGGAGGGCCATTGGGCCAAGGAGTGTCCGGAGGAGGCGCAGGCTGGCGGCAAAGGCGCCAAAGGCAAGAAGGCGCTCCTCAACGGCACAAAGAATCACGACCTGAAGGGTGCCAAGCTGAGGTGCCTCGACTCAGGTGGGGAGGAACATACCCAAGTCGAGAAGGTGGGGTTCATCAACTACACCAAGTCTGCCAAGTCCATGGTGACCGCCGACGACAAGGTCGAACCTGCGACGGGTCAAGGTGATGTGGACGTGGAGGTGGTGGTTGGTGGTAAAAAGGTGCAATGTGTTATCCAAAATGTGCAACATGTCCCCGGCCTGGCTGACATTTTGAGTGTGAGCCGCCTGACAGACAAGGGCTATGAAGTGCGCTTCTGCAGGAAAGGTGCAGTCGTGCGGATGGATGCTGGCGGCGAGGTCGTACTCGAGGCGAAGCGCGAGGGAGGCCTCTGCATCGTTGAGACCAAGGTCATCCTCTCGGCATCAGATGCACCAGACCCGCCAGCACGTGTTGTCAACCTTGTAAAAGGCGGGGAAGCGGACCTGCAGCTGTGGCATCGGGGACTGGGGCACTCACCGCCCGCAGTCGTGCAGGAGATGGCCAAGCGCGAGATGGTTCGCGGCCTCAACATCACCGGTGCAGCAGATGCACTAGCAGATTTGGTAGAGCACAAGTGTGAGCCTTGCATCGTGGGCAAGGCAAAGGGCAAGCGGCAAGCCGTTTGAAGATGGACAACGGTGGGTCGAGAACCCGATCGAGGTTGTGCACAGTGATGTGTGCGGACCGATCAAGATGCCGTCCATTGGGGGCACGCGGTACCTTGTCACCTTCATCGATGATTGCAATAGAAAACTCTACGTCTACTTTATGAAGCGGAAGAGCGATGTGTTGGTCCGGCTGAAGAGGTATGTCGCAGCGGTGGAGAGGCAGGCTGGCTGCAAGGTCAGAGCTCTACGCAGCGACAATGGCGGGGAGTATGTGGGCTGCGGAGGGTGGCTGAAGGAGCAGGGTATTGAGTGGCTGTCAACCACTCCGTACACGCCACAATCTAATGGCGTGGCAGAGCGTATGAACAAGATGCTGCTCACAATGGCGCGGACAATGCTCGTGGATGCAAAGTTGCCACGGAGCCTGTGGGCCGAGGCAGTGAGTACGGCGTGCTACATCACCAACCTCACCCCATCGGTAGTGCTGAAGGGGAAGGGCAGCTGGAAGACGCCGCAAGCGGCTTGGAGCGGGTGCAAACCAAGCGTGGCGGACCTGAAGGCTTTCTGGTGCAAGGCGCATGCGTTGGTGCAGGCCGCGCAAAGAAAAGACTCCAAACTGGACCCGCGTGCAAAGGTGTATGCGTTTGTTGGATACGAGAGTACGCTCAAGGCGTACCACCTCTTCGATCCATGGATGCAGGATGCCATCACCAGCCGCGACGTCACGTTTGATGAGCAGCAGAGCTACTGCAGCAGCAACAACATCGATGCAGCACACTCTCCAAAGCAGGGGGAGTGGTTCCAACTCCTTGAGCATGAGGAGGAGCCGGCGGCTGCAGAGTTCGATGACAGGTCTTCAGAGGATGACAGTGCTAGAACGTAGCAGGGAAATGCAGTAGGTGCAGGTGCCGCTTGAGCGCAGGACGCAGCAACCGACGTAGGGGAGCCCGCGGCCGAGGACAACGTTGCAGCAGAGCAGCAGCACGACCAGCAACCAGTGTTTCCAAGGTCGCCGCGTCACAGTCAGAGGCGACGGAATGCGGCAAAGCGGTATGACGCAAGCACGGGCCGCTGAGTCGGCATGGTGCGGTGCATGATGGCAGCCGCAAAGGAGCCAACAACCGTACAAGAGGCGCTTGCACGGCCTGACGGGCAGTAGTGGGGTGAAGCAATAAAATCTGAACTTGCGTCCCTTGCTGAGAACGACACTTGGGAGTTGGTGGATTGGCCTGAGGGGGCGAAGGTGATCAGCTCCAAGTGGGTGTTCAAGGTGAAGCTCACCAAGGACAGCAAGGTGGAGAAGTATAAGGTGCGGCTAGTGGTGAAGGGGTATGCGCAGCGGAAAGGCCAACACTACGATCAGACGTTCGTGCCCGTCGCCAAGTTCACAAGCATCCGGACAATCCTCACGGTGGCAGTCGCAAAAGACATGGAGATCCACCAAATGGATGTCCAGACGGCATTCCTGAATGGCATCATCAACAAGGAGATCTACCTTGAGGTGCGAAAGGGGGTGGATGCGCCGGAGGGCACGGTGTGCAAGCTGCGGAAGGCCTTGTACGGGCTAAAACATGCGCCCAGGTGCTGGTACCAACAGATGGATGGCTACATGGCGGAGCTCGGCCTCAAGCGCTGTGAGTCAGACCACAACGTATATGTGCGGTGCAGCAAGGGACTCCATCAGATTATCACACTCTACGTGGAAGACCTGATCCTATGCTCATCAGATCTGGCGGCTTTGCAGCAGCTCAAAGAGCAGCTGAGCAGCAGATTTAAGATGATGGACATGGGGGAGGTGGAGTACTACCTCGGGGTGAGCATCACGCGGAACCGGAGAGCGCGCACGCTTGACCTGGGGTAGGCCAAGTACATGACCAAAGTACTGAGGCGGTACGGCATGGAGGACTACAAACCAGTGGGCAGTCCGCTCTCCACAAGCTGTGAGCTGAGTGCGGCGATGGCGCCGCAAACTAAAGAGGAGAAGGAGGACATGGCGGAGGTGCCCTACCAATCTGTGGTGGGCAGCCTCATGTATGCCATGGTGGCGACTCGGCCGGACTTGGCCTACACGGTGGGCCAGGTGAGCAGGTATGTGGCCAACCCTGGGCCATTACACTGGCAGGTGGCGAAGACCATCCTCCGGTACTTGCAGGCAACGCGGTATGCGCGCCTGAAGTACGATAGAAAGGGGAGGTCCGACCCCTTGTGGCTGGTCTGCTACACGGACGAGGACTACGCCGGCGATGTGGACAAGAGGAAGTCTACTTCTGGCTATGTGTTCTTCCTCGCAGATGCAACGGTCTTGTGGTGTAGCAGGAAGCAGGCGTGC
>SZWC01001985.1:103843-115646 GCA_023375785.1 Penium margaritaceum | reverse complement strand
ACCTAGCCATTTCTTGCTTTGTGTCCTTGTAGAGAATGTAGCCGTAGTCATCGTCAAAGACAACGTGCAGACCTGTGTTGGTGAAAGAGGAGACTACAAATAGATTGAATACAACAATAGGTTCATACACCATGCAATGAAACTCTCCAACTCCAATGCCACGTGGGGTATCCAACCACATATCCACAATCCCTATCTTCTTAGCATACACCACCTGATCAGCATCCAAAGCAATAGGTCGAGGGGGAATGGACAGCAACTGCGAGAACCACTCATTGTGGTGCATTAGAAACGTGGTGTACCCTGAGACCTTTTACCATGCGAGGTCTACCTTCTCCACCAATGACATGTCACACTTTGCCATGAAGAGGCGGTCCCACAATTTCTTGGCCACGTTCATGTTGCCAAAGTGGTCCACTCTAGCAACTGCTCCTCTTGTTGACGCTAATGTGACGGCTATTGTTGTTGCTGTGACCGTAGAAATTTTGCCACCGGATCTTTCCAATGGAAAAGTCGGATTGACAATCGGATTAGGCATCTGGTAGTTTCTTGGAACTTGCTCTTGTGGACTTGACACTGAGCTGGATGGCTCCTTTCCCATTAATCTCCCACTATGCTGCAGTCAGAGTGGGCTGAGTCCAAATGCCTTCCTGCAGAATCGCTGCTTCTCACGGGTCACTGGCTAGGTGCACAAAAAACCAACTTGCTTGCTGGTTGGAGTAGACTCCAGCTTGTTAGCACCCTCTTGCACCATGTGCCTGATGAAATGATATGGAATATCAATGTGCTTGGTACGTGCATGGTGCTCAGGATGCTATTCTTGTTGCCATTGTAGGTGATGCCGATGTTGATGGTTCTAGCAAGGTAACGAAAGATCCGCTTGACTGCCTTGTTGTCCTCAGGTCTGGGATTAGCCATGTGCTGGCTCACAGCAGTCACAGCTTGTTTGAGGTCCGGCCTGGTTACCACCATCAGGTACATAAGTCTGCCAACGGCGATTTGGTACTTATGTCGCTCACCTGCATCCACTTCTCCATTGAAGCTCAAGAGGTACTGCTGCGTCTCCAGCGGCGTGCCGATGGATTTGGCCTCTGCCAAACCCATCGGCACCCATGCCAAACTGCTGCAAGACATCCTTGACATAATGACTCTGATGCAGCAAGAGAGAGCGTGATTTGTGATCACCCGTGATCTGCATGTTGAGAAAGTATGACGCTCCTCCAAGATCAGACATCTGGAAGCGGTCCTGCATGGCCTCCTTGAGCTCCTACAGTACAAACATGCTATTCGAATCGAGGAGCATGTCATCCACATAGACAATGATGACGAAGATCGCATGCCCATGCTTTTCATTTTGATAGACGCAATAGTTACACTTGTTGCGCTCAAACCCCATGCACTAGAGCGCCGCATCCAACTTCAGGTTCCAAGCACGCGACACTTGCTTGAGGCCATACAGCGACTTTTGCAACTTATAAACCAGGTACTCCTTGCCGTCCATGACAAATCCTTCTGGCTGCTCCATGTAGATTTCCTCCTCCAACTCACCGTTCAAGAATTCTGTCTTAACATCCATGTGGTGAATCTCGAAGTCCTCAGCTGCTGCATAGGAGAGGATCGTGCACACAAAGGCAAGCTTTGCAACAAGAATGAATGTTTTAGTGTAGTCAGTGCCTTCCTACTGTAAGTACCCTTGGCGACAAGCCTTGCCTTGTACTTTTTGAGGATGTTATCTGCGCCCCTCTTCTTCTTGAATACCCACTTAAACTTGATTACCTTGCGTCTAGGTGAAAGCTGAGTTAACTCCAACATACCGTTGTTGGGCTGCAACTATATCTCCTACTTTTTAGCTTGCACCGAATTTGCTGCATCTTGTGCAGCCATGGCCTCCTTGTATGACATTGGCTCATCAAAGTGCGCTATAGCTACGATGTTCATCTGGTCTGGATTTTGCAACATCCAGAAATGGCCACGCTCTCTAGGCTTGTAGCACACATTGAGAGGGTACCTGCAACCTGGTGCTAGAGCATTTGCGGGCGGCGACCGGAGTGGTGTTGGCACTACTACTACTGCTGATGGTGGCGCATCTTTGTCCCTTGCTTCTACTTATGAGGCCGTTGTATCTGCTACATCAGACATGGGAAAGTAGAGGGGTTCTCCCATTGTCATAGTGGAGGGAGGGTTGAGAGAGATTAGGTTAGGAAGGATAACTGCTCCCACTGCCTCATCTGCTGCTGGTTGGTTTTCTTTCTCACAAACAACATTGGTGCCGATGACGTTGCTCTCATGAAGAGGACGTCCCTGGAGACAATGATGTGACCCGTATCCCTCTTGTACAGGCAAAAGACCTTGCTTGCCACGTCATAGTTGATCATTAGCATCTGCGGGCTCTTTGCGTCCCATTTGTGCCCTTTCTCCTTGGGCACGTGCATGTGCGCCAGGCTGCGAAACACACCAAGGTAGCCCACACACGGCGATTTGCCAAACCATGCCTCATCCGGGGTCAGCAGCCTCATCGCCTAGGTTGGACCGCAGTTTTTGATGTATACCGCAGTGCTCACGTCTTTGGCCTAGAAGTCATAGATCAATCGAGCCGCATGCAGCATGGGGCGCGCAGACTCAACGATGCTGTGGTTGGCGCGTTCTGCTACACCGTTGTGCAGCGTCGAGTATGGCGCAGTATGCTACGCCTTCATGCCTGCTGCTGCAACGTAGTCTTGGAACTCCTTGCTCAGGTACTCTGCGCCACGGTCGTAGCGTAGCACCTTTATCTTCTTGCCAGTCTGGTTCACCGCCACTACCTTGAACTCCTTGAACCTGTCAAAGCACTCGACCTTGGAGGAAAGGAAGTACACAGCAGTGTAACGACTGAAATCATCAATGAAGGTGAGAAAATACCTAGATCCTCCAGAGCTCGAGGTCTGCATCGAGCCACACAAGTCTGTGTGGACCAGCTCTAGCACAGCCTTCACGTGCTCCCCTGCTCCAGAGAATGCCTCGTAATGCTGCTTTACCTCCAAACAGCCGGTGCACAACTGCTGCTCAAAGTTAGAGATGGTGGGAAAGTCACGTACCATGTGCTTCGTTTGAAGTTGCTGCAAGGCACGCATGTTGATGTGGCCATAGCGTGCATGCCAGATCTTGCCATGTGTGTCCTAAGACACTGCTGCAAGACTCTGATCACACGACAACTTTGTTGTCCCCAACGGGCGGTACATGTCACCTTCCTTCACCTACCTGGCCATCTCCTCTCCCGTTTCCTTGTCGAGGATGTAGCCATAGTCGTCGTCAAAGACGACTCGTAGTCCTGTGTTGGTGAGAGAGGATGCTAAGAGAAGGTTGAACACAACATCAGGTACAAATAGCACGCCATGCAACACTCCCACTTCAATGCCACGCAGGGTCTCAAACCAGATCTCCATAATCCCCATCCGCTCATCATACACCACCCGACCATCATCTAAAGCAATTGGTCGGGGGGGAATGGAGAGAAGCTGCGTAAACCACTCCTTGTGATGCGTCAGGCTCTTGGTACACCCTTAATCCTTGTACCATGTAAGATCCGCTTTCTCCACCTGTGACATCAGAATTTTCCAGGAAGAGGCGGTCACGCACCTCCTTTGCCATTTTCATGTTGCCATAATGGAGCACTCCAGCCTCGATCTGATGCTGCTGCTGTTGCAGCTGACACTCCTGTGACTGCGGCTAATGCTCTTGTGGAGATGGCTGCCTTTGCTGCAACTGCTGTTCCTCCCTCTCGTCCCTCTTGACCTTGAAGCACTCTTTCTTATAGTTGCCTCTTTGTGGCATTAGTGGCACTTGCCTTTCTTCTTTCCTCTCTACTACCTAGACTGCTGCTGCTCTTCGTTGCGTGAGCCCATGGCCATAAAAGCTTATTCACTTTTGCTACCGTCATTGCGCTTTGGTGTATAACAACGCAATTCTACCTGCATCCGGTGTGTGTAGGTGAAGTCCAAGTCGAGTTTCGGTTGGCACTCAAGCATCTCTTGCATCTTGTCATAACTTGTTGGGATTCCCCTCAACAAGAGGAGGATGAAGCACGTATCTTTCATAGGGCTGCCGGCTGTTTTCAACTGCTTCGCCAGCTCCCTTACCCTTTCCAAGTATGCCTCCATCCCTTCTCTACCATACATTTTCAACGGCATCATCTTCTCCTCCAAAAACATGAGGAATGCAGGATCCTTGCTCTCATACTTCTTGAACAACATGTCCCATCCCTCTTTTGCAATATCCTTGTCACTCACGTACTGAAGATGCGGGTTGGAGATGCTGTTGACAAGCAGTCTATAGTCCTGCGTGCTCTTCTTCTTCCATTCCACATATGCTGCTGCTGCAGATGTTGATGAACTTGCATCTGCTGCACCTTTTTGCGGTGTCTTCCCCACCACCACCTCCGCGGCGTTGACGCCTTTTGCCTGTGGAGGCGGAGTGCGCTTCTCGCCGCTCACCACCTCCCACAAGCCCCTCTCCTCCGAAAGGAGGCGAGTACGGATCTTCCAAAATGTGAGGTTGGCACACCCTTCCAGCCTCTCCAAGGGGTGGGCTACTATTACAATGCTTGTTGTTGTCATTTTGACTTTGGTGATGCTCAACGCTGCCTGTGATTCTGCTTCTGTTTTCGCCAGATATATTATTGACATAAAATTGACTGTGGAGGCCAGCATACTAGAAATTTGGAAGAACAAAGCCCACCACTGGAGAATACAGCTCAAAACCTTCCAGATCAACCCATGATTAAGGGTCATCAACAGGAGATTTTCAGACATATGCCCTTTTGAAAACAGGGTATGCTGCTGCTCCTACTCCAGCTCACACCAGCCAGCTTGTGAAGGGCGTTTCTCCCAAACGTGCAGATGGAATGCAAATAATTGTGCTTCAATAGAAAGCTTGGGAAAAATACTTTGATTTGCATGTGCAACTTTTTAAATTTCACAGTGAAATAAGAGAGTTATGGTCATCACAAGGCGACAATTGTACTCAGAGAGAAGAGTGTAGCGGTGGCCGACCTCGTTTTGAGAATAACTCTTAATCCAGCCATTTCATCTTTGGGATCTTGGACTCATTTCAAAGCTTTTCTTGCAAAGTTGAAGATCAAGTGGTTGATTGTCAAATTTGATGGAGGTCTCACACTAACCCGAAACTCTCAAAGTGAAGGCCTGTGCTGGCTGAAAGTGGCAGAACTTGGCTTTGATACCAAGTGTTGGGACTGGAGGAGAGAGGGAGCCTTGGAGCAGAAAACATGTGGGATTGAAAGGGCATCACTTGTACTGAATAATGGTTGTTCAATCACTCAAAATGATGGAGTACATATAGAGCTAGAGCTTGGGATGTCAGCCCGCTCACAAGCCACAGCACTTAGCCATGGAGGCTAAGGCTCACACACTTGAGTCCATAACCTCACACAAGAGAGGAAATCAGCCAATAAATCAGGCTGACCACTCAAACACCACCCAGAGAGCTATAAAATTCTCTCATGGCATACTCCTAGTGGTCAGATAACCGACAATCCCATGAAGAATCGCCATGTGTCCATGGTTAAGACACAAGGATCTCACCTCACCTAAATAGCAAGGAGAGATACCTTTCCCCTAGTAAACACACTCTGACAAGGCAACCCAAGAATCAAAGACCTTTTTGGATATATCTCACATAAGGACTTGACCCTAGACCTCTTGCCTTTTCCTTTTCTCAGGCCAAGGCATGGAGGCATCGCCCATGGTCACCCAGAAACACCGGCGGTTGATGACCGCAGAAATGTCAAAAATTCATATGTCTCAATCCGACCGTTGGATCGGCCTGAAACTTGGGCCGAAGACATTTCGCCACCTGATCTTTTGAATGGAGAGATGCGATTAACGACCAAAGCAGGAATCTGGTATTTTTGTTGAAATTGCTCCGGTGGACTTGAAACTTAATTGGATGGCTCCTTTATCAATTCTGGCTTCTCTCTTCACCAAGCCTCTTGCGGTGTCTTCAGCTGTTTCTCTTCCTGCTTCTTGCGATGTTTTTCAAGCACGACTGTTGAAGTGGGACCACAAGGTAGCAAGCAGATTGTACAGCTTCAACCCTAAAAAATGGTGGAAGTTTGGCATCAAAGAGCATGCTTCATGTCATGCGAAAGATAGTCTTGTTCATCTCTTTGGAAATGCCATTGCTCTGGGATGTAAGTCGTGGTGGTATGGTGGTTGATATTGTGCTAGCTCAATCAGTCTTTGTACACCTCGTACTCACCAAAGTAGTCCGTGCGCAATGCCTTGATCTTCTTAGTTGTCTATTACTTTACCATGACAACAAAATCTTCTAGGTTCTTCTTGACCTCTCTCTTCATCTTGAGGAAGTACTCCACATCTTGCGATAGTGGCCATGAAGAAAATGCTACGAAGTACTTCCTACTGCCGTTTGAAGTATAATGGAATGGTCCACACACGTCAAAGTGAATGAGGCCCAAGATTGCTTTCGAACATTACCCATTTCGGTCAATCAGCTTTGTCTTTGCCATGCATTCGAGGCAAAGCTCACGCACCCTCATCATTGGCCTTGCATCCCCTCATTCCTTGAACCCCTTTGCCGTCCACCACTAGTATTGCAACTAGGAGGAGATATCAACCTCAGATATCACGGTTCCAATCGAAGAAATTCATGTGAAACACTTCCTTGCTCCGTGTCTCTAGCACTTGGTTACTTTCACGCGAGCAGCTAACCCCTAGGCCTTTGATCAACGAATGCTTCTTTTGTGTATGCCTCTGGTGGATAACTGTGTAAGGAGTCTCAAGGGCAAGAACAGGAATTTGTTGACCTGATCTGTGCCAACGGGCTTGAGGCAACAGACTAGAGAGCAAGGCCGACACAATGGCAGTTGTCATCCGCTCCTAGTATTGCAACTAGGAGGAGATATCACTCTCGGAATCACAGTTCCACACTGAGTAGTTCATGAGAATCACTTCCTTTCACTGTGTCCTTAGCACCTGGTCACTTTTGCGTGAGGAGCTTACTTGTGAGGCTTAGACCAACCAATGCTTCTTTACTTTCTGCCTTTGGCAAACAACTTTGTGAGGAGTCTAAAAGGTAAGAATTGTAATCAATGACAAGCAACTCATAGGTTTTTATAGTCCTAGAGCCAGCCTCTAGCCTAGGCGCACAGTAGCTCCTTGGATGAGCCACTATGGGGGCAATCTAGATTCAATCATTCCCCTACCTACATGGTACTCCCTATGACAAGGAGTTTTCCTAGGTAGTGCTAACACAATGACACTTCCGGTCCGGTCCTTTTATTGCAACTAGGAGGAAACATCACCCTCACAATCGTGGATCCATACAAAGTAGTTCATACAAATCACTTCCTTGCACTGTGTCTTTTGCACCTGGTCACTTCTACGAGATGAGTTAAATCTTGAGGCTTAGACAAACCCATGCTTCTTTAGTATGTCCCTCTGGTGGACAACTCTACGGGGAGTCTCAAATGTGAGAAATGCAATGTATTAGAGGCAACTGATAGGTGGAGCCAGCCTCTCACCTAGGCGCGCAATGGCTCTTTGGATGAGCCACTTTGGGGGCAATCTAGACTGCATCGTCCTCGTGCCTACATGGCAATCTTTGTGATAGCAAAGTAGCGCCAACCACTAGGAAGGACATTGAAATGTCCTAATATTTATCGTAGAACCTTCTTGTCACACTTTTGGTCACAAAGAAAGTACGTTACCAGGTTGGGATTTGACACGGTGACCTCTTGCTCCAGAGACTGGAACGTTTAAGCCAGATAAGGACTTATCCTAGGTAGTTTTTACTAACTATACCATCCACGTTATGTAGGACTTGGAAGATGGAGTGAGACTTGGACTAGCAAACATCTGGGACTGGTAGCGCATTATTTGTGCTAAGAAATGGTTATTGAATCACTCAAATGGAGTACTTATAGAGCTAGAGCTTGGCTAAGTTAGCCTTCTCACAAGCTACACAACTTACTCATGTAGGCCAATACATGCACACTAGAGTCTATAAAGTCACAAAAGAGAGGAAATCAGCATAGCAATGAGGGTGACCACTTATACACAACCTATAGAGCTAGACAATGCTCTCATGGCACACGGCTCGTGGTCACATAATATCAACCTGCCTGAGGCAACGGTCTAGAAAACGAGTTCTGACACAATGTTTCGCCAACCGCTCTTGGTATTGCAACCAAGAGGAAATTTCACCCTCAGAGCCAAGGTTCCACACTGAGCATTTCATGGGAATCACATCCTTGTACTGTGTCCTTAGCACCTGGTCACTTTTACGCGAGGAGCAAACTCCTAGGATTTAGCCCAACCAATGCTTTTTTAGTGTCTACCTCTTGTGGACAACTCTGTTAGGAGTCTCAAAGGTAAGAAGTGTCCTCAATGATAGGTTCTTACAGTCCTAGGGCCAGCCTCTAGCCTAGGCTTGCAATGGCTCCTTGGATAGCGGGCAATCTGGATTGCATCATCCCTCCTGCCTACATGGCACTCCATGTGACTGCCAAGTGGCACGAGCCACTCGAAAGGACCTTGGAATGTTCTAAGATGTCTCTTAGAACCTTCTTGTCCCCCTTATGGTCACAAAGAAAACTAGTTACTGGGTTGGGATTTGAGCTAGTAACCTCTCGTTTCAGAGACTAACTCTGGAACATCTAAACCACAAGGATTTGTCCTAGGTAGTGTTTGCTGGCTATACTATCCACTTTAGACCAAGGAGACTTGCTCCTAAGGAGGAGTGTATGCGTTGTCTCTCTGGACCAGACTTACGGGACTTATTCCAAGTGAGCAGTGCATGCCTAGACCATCCTCTGCATGTCCAAATGCCAACTATGAACAAGGAGCATATCAGGTCAACAAATTCTCCATTGCACCTCTCTCCATTAGCTGTGAGATATCTCCTCTCTCCAGCCGCCTTGGCCTCAGTCTCCATTCGGTACGTTGACTATACGGATGCCTTGAGTACCGACACAGTGGAATTCGCTGTCGAATGCCTTTGTCATACAATGTGCGAGCATCTTCTTGGTCTCCATGTATTCTAGGTCCACAATCTCCGTTGCGACCAGGTCGTGTGAGTAGTGATACGTGATGTCGATGTGCTTGGTCTGAGGAAAAAACATATCATCCTATGCCATTTACATGGCACTCTTGTTGTCCATGTGGACCTCTGTTGCTTCCATTTATGACACTTTCATATTGGCAAGCAAACTGCGTAGCCACTGTGTCTCCTTGCATGCTTGTGGCAGAGGGATGTACTCTGCCTCAACAGCAAAAAGGGGGACACAGTATTGCTTTCTGCTTGCCCAAGAGACTACACCACCATTCAAGAGGCACACAAAGCCCGAGGTAGACTTTCAGTCATCGATTCTTCCTTCCCAGTCCGCGTCTATGTAGCACACCAGCCGCAGTGGGTCATATCCTTCTTTGCCTCCAGGGTTTGGGGGGTCTGGAGATTTGGGCTCTTCAACCGCTGCATATCCCGTATTTGTACTCTTCTAAGGCTTTGTCTGCAACACATAGAGCCCATCAACTCTCGGGATATGTGCGACAAGACTTTAATTGGGATAGGAGATCTTGTCATCTTTGTTCTTCACGATGACGACATTCTCCTCTGTGAAGATCACCATCATGTTTTAGTCCGTGGTTTTGGATACTGACATGAGGTTTTCCCCAAAAGACGGCATGTAGACAACGTTCTTTATCTTTAAGTCTTTTTCAACACCGTTCATGTTGATGTTGATCAACGTATCTCCCTCGCCTTGTGCATGGACATAACTGCCATAGGCACACCTCAAATGACGGTAAGTGTCCCCTATGGAGATGAACCCATCCTTCTCCCTTGAAGAGTGGTGGTTCCTGCAAGAGTCGTGCTCGTAGGCTCCACGTTTGAGTAGTGCCGCTCCCTTGGTTGCCGGTACGCTCTCAACCATCATGTTCCTCAACTCCTTCTTGCCAACCTGCCAAAGGCGATGGTTTAGAAAACAGGTTTGGACACAATAGCTTCTGTTGACCGCTCTTGGTATTGCAATTGAGAGGTGATATCACCCTTAGCGCAAAGGTTCCACAGTGAGCAGTTCATAGGAATCACTTTCTTGCACTGTGTCCTTACCACCTGGTCACTCTTGCGCAAGGAGAAAACTCCTAGGGCTTAGACCAACCAATGCATCTTTAGTGTCTGCCTCTGGTGGACTACTTTGAAAGGAGTCTCAAAATTAAGAACTTTACTTAATGACATGCAACTGACAGGTTCTTGTATTCCTATAGCCAGCATCTAGCCTAGGCACAAAATTGCTCCTAGGATGAGCCACTTTGGGGGTAATCTGCATTGCAATATCGCCCCTGCCTACAGGGCTCTCCTTATGACCGCCAAGTGGCGCTAGCCACTGGGATGTCGCTTAGCACCTTCTTGTCCCCCTTGTGGTCATATAGAAAATTAGTCACTCGGCTGGGATTTGAGCGAGTGACCTCTCGCTCTAGAGACTAACTCTGGAATGTCTAAGGCATAAGGCGTTATCATAGGTAGTGTTTTTTGGCTATACTATCCAGTTTAGACCAAAGGGACTTGCTCCTAAGGAGCACTGCATGCCTTGTCTATCTCGAACACACTTTAGGGACTTACTCTAAGGGAGCAGTCCATGCCTAGTCTCTCCTGTGCCTGTCCAAATGTCAGCTATGGACAAGGAGCATGTAAGTTCAACAAACTCTCCCTTGCACCTCTATCCATTACTTGTGAGATATCTCCTCTCTCCAGAAGCCTTGGCCTAAGTCTTCGTCTGTTGCGTTGACCATAACGATGCCTCGAGTACCTGCAAAGTGCAATTTGCTGTCAAACACTTTTGTCATACAATCTGCGAGCATCAACCTGGTCTCCATGTATTCCAGGTCCACGATCTCCTTTGTGACCAAGTCCCGTGTGTAGTGGTACTTGATGTCGATGTGCTTAGTCATCCAGGAGATGACATCATCCTGTGCCATTTTCATGGCACTCTTGTTGTTGATGTTGACCTCTGTTGCTTCCATTTGTGGCACTTTCATCTAAACAAGAAAACTGTGTAGCCAATATGTCTCCCTGCATGCTTCTGATATAACGATGTTCTGTTCCTTAGCGTAGAGAGGGTGATATGGTCTTGCCTTTTGCTTGCCCAAGAGAGTGTACCACTAGTCAAGAGGCACACAAAGCCCGAGGTGGACTTTGAGTCATCAATTCTTCCTCCCCAGTCGGCGTCTGTGTAGCACACATGCCGCAGCAGGTCAAATCCTTCTTGGCCTCCAATATAGAGTGCCATTTTTGGTGTATTCTGTACATATTACATGTTGCGCTTGACTACTTGCGAGTGCTGTGGCCCTCGATTGGCCACAAATGTACTCACTTGTCCTAGTGCATAGCAAATTTCAAGGCGTGTTCATACCATGGGTTACATAAGGATACCAACAACAGACTGGTAGGGAATGTTCACCATCTCACCCCGTTCTGCTTCCGTGCTGTGGCTCATGTAGGAGGAGAGCTTGATGTCTGTCGTCATGGATGTGCTGATCGGCTTGCATTCCTCCATGTTCTAGTGTTTGAGGACCTTCATAATGTACTTGGTCTGGTTGAGCTGAATGGTGCCTGATGCTCGATTGCGGTGGACGGCTTTCCTGAGATAGAACTCAAGCGGACCCATGTCCTTGATCTTGGACATATTGCTAAGATCCATCTTCAGCTTGTTCAACAATTGGACTGACAACGAGCAGATGAACAGGTCATCCACGTATAGTGCAACCAGCATCAACCCTTGCTCATCCTCCTA
>SZWC01001985.1:88286-103535 GCA_023375785.1 Penium margaritaceum | reverse complement strand
GCCCCTTGGCCACTAGTCACCAGAATTGGCAAGTAGTGGACGGACCAGGCATGCACTGCTCATGTGGAGCAAGCCCCCTGGGTCCTGTCCAACAGACCAGGCATGCACTGTCCTTGTTCAAGGATCAGTCCCCTGGGTTTTTCTGATGATGGCTATTCAGATTGTCAATCTGACCGCACCGATGGAAAGAGCAAGTGTCTACTGTCAGCTGTCCAAGTTTCGGGCTGATCCAACGGTCGGATTGGAAGATGCAAGATGTGCCTTGGATCAGGGGATGTCTTCCCTGATTGAGGGGATGACCTCCTTAGTTTAAGGAGTGACATCGGCCGAGGCGCAGAGCTCCTAAGACCTTGAGAAAAAGCACCTGGGTAGCTAGGTCTCACCAGAGGCATGGCTAATTCCTTGGGGGTGATTGCGATCCTTGGCTAAAATTCCCTTGGACGGTTGGCAGTTGCCATTGTGTCGGCACTGTTTTCTAGACCGGAGCCTCAGGCTACGTGACTCAGGAATAACAGCTTGCTACCCACTGCCTCCTTCCACTTGGCGGAATTTGGCATGTCTATAGCCTCCGTTACGGTCACAGGCTCTCACTGAGCCAAGCATAACCAGCTGAGTCCGGTCCATTCCGTACTCTCAGCATCATTCTTGGGCCAAGCCTCCTATGGCATCCTGAGCTACTTCTTTTGCTGCTTCTTACCACGCCTTTGAAGCGCAGCTTTCGGAGTAAGATTCAGAAGGTAGCAAGTAGTTACTGTAGCTTTAGGCCGGAAGCGAGGTGGGAGTTTGGCGTCAAAGAGCATGCTTCGTAACATGTCGAGCATAGTCTGGTTCATCCGCTCGGCAACACCATTACTCTGGGGGGTATGAGGCATGTTGGTTTGCTGGTTCATGTCGTGTTGGCTCAACCAGCCTTTGTACGCCTCGTACTCACTATTGTTGTCCGTGTGCAGTGCCTTGTCCTTCTTGCTTGTCTGCCTCTTAAACATTAGGACAAACTATTACAGCTTCTCCTTGACCTATCCCTTTGTCGTAAGGATGTAGATCCTCATCTTTCGACTGTGGATATCGATGCAGGTCAAGAAATACTTGCTGCTGCCGTTCAAAGGAGTGTGGAATGGTCCACACACATAAGAGTGAATCAGGTCCAAGATTGCTGCCGTACGTTACCTATCACGCTCAAAGGGCTTTCTTTTTGCCTTGCCTTGGAGGCATGGCTCACAAAGCTTCTTGTACTTTCCCTGACCCTTGGCATTGGATCCCTCCATCCCATGAACCACTTCATTTTGCTGCATAGTTTGCAGTGCGCTGTCAGCCACATGGCCGAACCGCTTGTACTACAGCTTAGCATCAGTGTCTTTGGTGGAGGTGGTGGCCATGGTAACAGCATATGGTGCAACATCAAGCTTTGGAGACTTGGGCTCTTCAATCGCTGCATATCCCTCATTTGTACTCTAAAGGAGCTTGGTCTGCAGCATGTAGAGCCCATCAACTCTCGGGACCTATGCGACAAGACTCTCCTTCGGATATGAGATATTGATATCCTTGCTCTTTACAAACACAGCCTTCTCCTCTGTGAAGATGACCATAATGTCCTTGTCTGTGGTTTTGGATACTTACAAGAGGTTTGTCACAAAAGACGAAATGTAGACAACGTTCTTTAGATTGAAGCCTCTTTCAACACGGTTCTCGTTGATGCTGCTCAACTTATCTCCCTTATCGTGCGCATGGACATCACTGCTGTTGAAAAACCTGAAACGACGGTCTGTGTCCCCTAAGGTGGTGAACCCATCCTTCTCCTTTGAAGAGTGGTGGTTTGTGCCAGAGTCAAGCGTGTACGCTCGACACTCGAGCGATGTCGCTCCTTTGGTTGCCGGTACGCTCTCAGCCATCATGTTTCTCAACATAACAGTGCACACCAAACGATGGGAACCGCAAGTCGGACTCGCGGTTCCGGTTCCGGTATGGGAACCGCGGTTCCATTTCGGGGCTACGGAACCGAACCAGAATCGCGGTTCAGATTGAAGGCTGGGTACGGTGGGGGAGGGGGGGGGGGGGAAGCGGTGAAAATGCACCGGAGATCCGGCTCAAAACACCGCACCACGAACATTAAGACACACTCGAGAGATGCCTTGCACCTACCCAGGATGCCACGGCAGATGGATCCTTTGCGGGCAGGTCTGCCCGCAAAGGAGCCATCGGCCAACTAAGTTTTCACTGAGGGCTCGACACTTCTGTCTCTAGTGTTGAGCCCTCGCTCGGCAGTCCGCTTGAGTGACTCGAGCAGAGTCACTTGCGTGTCTCAGCAGACTCTCAGCACCATGGCTAGCGAGCAGCGACCAAGTGCTACCGGGCCATCCCAGAGCACGCCCCTCTCTCCCACCCGTGCTGCTGCTGGGCCCTCCCAATGCACTCTCCTGTCTCCTAGCAGGCCAGACGCACTCACACCGGCGGACAAGGCTCCCGCCACGCCTGCTACCGAACCAGAGGATGCGAGAAAGAAACGGTCAAGCGTCGTGTGGCATGTTCTTGAGTACGTCATCATCAATGGAGATCCGTGAGCAGCATGCACCTTGTGCCCGCGGAAGAAGAAAAGCTTGAAGGGGACGTACGCCATGAACCAGAGCACACGAGCGGGATGTGGAAGCATTTGAAGGGCAGCCACCGAAACAAGTGGAAGGACTTGAAGATGCTCGAGGCTGCTCAGAAGTTGACGTCGGCCACCACCGCTGCCATGAACACCGCGAGCCTCGTCGATGGCTCCAACAGCATCCTCGCCAGGTCACGTGCCAGTGTTGGAATCGTGTTCAACCGGAAGTACTTTGTGTGCTTGCTGTGGAAGCATGTTGTGGATAAGAACATCAGTTTCCTCTCCATGGAGTCTATGTGGTTGAAGCGCGCCTTCTTGCACGCCAACCCCCTTGCAATTCTGCCAGGCCGCATGACCATTGCACGCCTCATCCGCCTTGGTGCGGCTGCATACCGCAAGCGCTTGGGCACTATGCTGCTGGATGTGAAGAGTGGGGTGTCCTTCACCACTGATGGGTGGCAATCTGATGCTAACGTGAAGTTTTTGGGCATAACCGCCCACTGGATCACAGACTGGGAGATGCAGAGCATTGCTATTGCCTTTCCATCCATCAGTGAGACCGCAAATGCTGAGAACGTGTTCAGGCTGTTTTCTCAGTCACCGAAGGGGACTGTGGGACAAGTTGTTTTGGCGCACTGTTGACAATGACTCCGTGAATGACTCCATGATTGACAACTTCCTTGTTTTGCAAAATGACAGTTTTGAGAAGTCCAGGCACATCTGGTGCATGGGGCATTCCATGAACCTGGCTGTGCAAGACTTGCTTGACAAGAGCTCCCTGCAGCAGCACTTGCGGACTGCGCGCGACATCTGCTCGTTCGTGAACCGCAGTGCGAAGCGTGAGGCATCGCTGGAGGCCGCGTGTGCAGCCGCCGGTGTGCAGTACCTGCAGTTTCACGTGGACACACCCACGAGGTGGAACAACACTCTGGATATGTGCACAAGGGTTGTGCACATCAAGAACGTGCTGGAGACGTGGTTGAGATCCAAGGCCCTGCAGCTGAAGCCGAGCGGCAAAGGGTGGGAGCTGCTGGCGCTTGTGACCGCCATCCTGAAGCCCTCCAAGGGCTTCATGGAGGACATTAGCGGCCAGCAATACCCAACCTTGTCCTTGGTCATCCCGTTCTTCACGGTGATCCTGGGTAAGATGCATCATTGGCGGGTGAAGGTTGGCGTTGCCGAGAAGAAGTTGCAGTTGAAGAAGGAGGTGGACGCAATAGAGCGCCTCCTCATGGAGCTGAAACCCGGCTTCAAGGTCATGGTTGAGAAGGTATTGACGTGCGTTGGTTGCACAATGCTGTATCTTTTGTATGTGTTTACTTTGCACAGCACTAAGTACGGCTTCAATGTTGGTGTGTCTCATTGCAGGTGGATAAGTATGTGAAGAAGCTCACTGTGCGCCACGTGGTCGCCAAAGCAGTGGATCCACGTTTTTGGTTCCGCTTCTTTAAGCGTGTCCACAAGCTCATGGGGATCCGGTTCGCTATGGGGCTGGAAGTGAAGGTGGTTGAGTAACTGAAGCCCTACTACAGCCGTGTGCTAAAGCGCTGTCAAGCGAAAGCGGCTGCAGCAGAAGTAGCAGCGGAGGCTGCACTTGTGGCTGCTGCAACAGCTGCTTCAAACATGGAAGAGGAGCTTGGAGAGACTGCTGTCGGAAAGACTGCCGCAAACCCGTCACGTTTTGTTGCAGTGCTTTTGGTGGTGCAAGTGCTGCTGCTGTCACTACTCAAGGTGCTGCTGCTGTCACATCACCACTGTCCGGACCTGCCGTAGCAGCAAAGAAGGGCCGGCAATCGCGGGCCCGGAAATCCATGGTGGAGGTAGCCCTTGAGGATGCCATGGAGGAGCTGTTTGAGGACCCAGACCCCACTCCTGTTCAGCGTGAGCCCGACTCACTTGAGCTAGAGGTGGAGGAGTGGAAGAAGGAGCCACGGCTTGGCCGCAGGCAAAACATTCTCCACTACTTCCGTGACTCACTCGTCAAGTTCCCCACCCTTTGCACTTGTTGATGCTGACTTGCTTGTAGTGCCAGCCACCAGCACTCCTAGCAAGCGCATGTTCAGTCTTGGGGGCCATGTAGTCACTGACATTTGTCATTCCCTCAGTGACATGACGGTGTAGGATGTTCTAACTCTGAAAATGTGGATCAATGATCCTGTCCTGCTTGACTTTCCTGTTGCCCCTGATGGTACTGTTTCTGTTGAAGTGCAGGAGGTTGAGAGTGCAGATAAGGCGATGCGTCGTGCAACACGCCGCCGTGCCGTGCGCAACCTGACAACGCCGGCTTTGGCAGCTGCAGAGGGGAGCAGCAGTGATGAGGAGGAGGGTACTGAGGGTGGTGAAGCAGAGGAGGAGGACGACGATGATGACGACGACGACGTCAAAGACGATGGAGAGGGAGACAAAGCCGCCGATGCTTTGCAGCAGTTTAGCCTTGGAGATGACGATGATGTTGTAGAAATGACTTAGACTAGAAAGCTCATTGTTCACTTTTAGAAACTGTGTGACACTTGTGATTCATCCTAGTTCTCTGTTAGGTTGTGGCAGTTGGACAGTGGGGTAGGGGGNAGAACCGCGATTCTGGCATGGTGTGCACCCTTACCTCAACACCTTGACAACCTGCCTGAAGCTATGGTATAGAAAACGGGTTCCAACACAATGGTTCCAGCAGATCGCTCTTGGTATTGCATCCAAGAGGTGATATCACCCTCAAAGCGAAGGTTCTACACTAAGGAGTTCATAGGAATCACTTCCTTGCACTGTGTCCTTAGAAACTGGTCACTTTCGCGCGAGGAGCTAACTCTTGGGGCTAAGACCAACCAATGCGTCTTTAGTGTATGCCTGCGGTGGAAAACTTTGTTGGGAGGCTCAAAGGTAAGAACTATACTAAATGACAGGCAACTGATAGGTTCTCGTAGTCTTAGAGCGAGCCTCTAGCCTAGGCGCGCAATGACTTCTTGAATAAGCTACTTTGGGGGCAATCTGGATTACATCACCCCCTGCCTAAATGGCTCTCTATATGACCACCAAGTGGCGCCAACCACCACGAAGGACCTTGGAATGTTCTAAGATGTCTCTTAGAACCTTACTCTCCCCCTTTTGGTCACAAAGAAAATTAGTCACAGGGGTGGGATTTGAGCCGGTGACCTCTTACTTCAGAGACTAACTCTGGAACGCCTAAGCAAAAGGACTTCTCCTAGGTAGTGTTTGCTCACTATACTATCCATTTTAGACCAAGGGGACTTGCTCCAAAGGAGCAATGAATGCCTTTTCTATCAAGACCAGACTTAGGGGACTTACTCCAAGGCAGTACTGCATGCCTAGTCCGTCCTTTGCCTTTCCAAATGTCACCCATGGACAAGGAGCATATCAGTTCAAGAAACTCTCCTTGCACATCTGTCCATCAGGTCTGATATATGTCCTCTCTCTAGTAGTCTTGGCCTCATTATTTGTCCGCTGCGTTGACCATACCGATGCCTCGAGTACCTACAAAGTTCAATTTGCTATCAAGCACCTTTGTCATGCAATCGACGAGCATCTTCCTGGTCTCCACGTATTTGAGGTCCACGATCTCCTTTGCGGCTAGGTCGCGTGACTAGTGGTACTTGATGTCAATGTGCTTTGTCCGCTGGGAGATCCTTTGCCATTTTCATGGCACTCTTGTTTTCGATGCGGACCTTTGTTGCTACAGTTTGTGGCTCTTTCATCTCGGCAAGCAAACTGTGTAGCCACTATGTCTCCTTGCATACTTTTGACAGAGCGATGTACTCTACCTCAGCTGTAGAGAGGGAGACATATTCTTGCTTTTTGGTTGCTCAAGAGATTGCACCACCGTTCAACATGCACACAAAGCCTGAGGTGGAATTTCTTTCATCAATTCTTCCTCCTTAATCTTCATTTGTGTAGCACACCAGCCACAGCGGCTCAGATCCCTCTTGGCCTTTAAACTGGAGTCCCATGTGTTGTGTCTTCTGTAGGTAGCGTAAGATGCGCTTGACTGCATGCCAGTGTTGTGGCCCTAGATTGGCCACAAACCTGCTCAGTTCCGTGGTGCGGCTCATGGAGGAGGAGAGCTTGATGTCTGTTGTCATGGGTGTGCTGGTGGGCTTGTAGTCCTCCATGTTGTAGCGCTTTGGAACCTCCATGGTGTACTTGGTCTGGTTCAACTCGATGGTGCCTATTGCTTGATTGCGGTAAACGACTATCTTAAGTTAGAACTCGAGCGGACCGTTCAACTTGAACGTTTTTCTAACATCTGTCTTCAGCTTGTTCACTAGCTCAACTGCAATAAGTAGATGATCAGGTTATCAATGTACATTGCAACCAGCATCAAGCCTTGCTCATCTTCCTACATAGTGACAGTAAGATCATTCAGGCAGTGCGTGAAGGTGAGCCCAGCCATGAAGCTGTTCATCACCTTGTACCACATCCTTGGGGCATGTTTAAGCCCGTAGAGTACTTTGACTTGTTTGCAAACCTTGCCATATGGAGCATTCACTCCTTTGGACACTTCCATCAGCATTTCTTTGTCTAGCTTCCCTTAGAGGAAAGATGTCTTGACGTCCATCCGGTGTACCTCCACATCGTTTGGAGCAGGGATGCTCAACATGGATCTAATGCAAGCAAAGGTGACGAAAGACGCGAAGGTCTCCTCGTACTCTGAGATTGGCGGTGGGAGAACCCCTTTGCCACAACTCTTGCTTTGTATTTTTCAATATTACCAACTTTCTTGAACGTTTTTCAGAGTACCGACTTGGACCCCACCATGTGCGGCCTTGGAGGCTTATTCACCAAGACCCATGTTCCGTTCTCTTCAATGGATGAGAGTTTTCTATCCAATGCCTCCTTCCACTTTGCCGCATCTAGCATGTTCATAGCCTTTGTTATGGTCACAAGCTCTCCCTGAGCCAAGCATGACTAGCTGAGTCTGGTCCATTCCGCATTCTTAGCATCGTACTTGAGTGGAGGCTTCTTCCTCTTGACCTGATATGCTCCTTGTCCATAGCTTACATTTTGCAAGGCACAGGATGGACCAGGCATGCACTACTCCCTTGGAGTAAGTCCCCTAAGTTTCGTCTAGATAGACAAGGCATGCACTGCTCCTTTGAAGGAAGTTTATTTGGTCTAAGCTAGATCATCTACCCATCAAACACTACGTAGGAAAACTCCTGTTGGCTAAGACGTTCCAAGGTTAGTCTCTAGAGCACAAGGTCACTAAGTCGAATCCCAGCCTAGTGATCAATTTTCTTTGTGACCGAAAGGGGGATAGGAAGATTCCAAGAGACATCTTAGAACATTCCAAGGTCCTTCCTGGTGGCTCACGCCACATGGCGGTCATAGAGAGTGCCATGTAGGCAGGGGGGATGATACAATTTATGTGGCCCCCAAAGTGGCTCCTCTAAGGAGTCACTGCGCGCCTCGGCTACAAGCTGGCTCTAAGACTATAAGAACCTGTCAGTTGCCTCTCATTGAGTATAGTTATTACTTTAGAGACTCATGACAGAGTTGTCCACCACAAGCACACACTAAAGAATTATTGGTTGGTCTAAGCCCTAGGACATAGNATGTAGGCAAGGGGGATGATGCAATTTATATGGCCCCCAAAGTGGCTCCTCTAAGGAGTCACTGCGCGCCTCGGCTACAAGCTGGCTCTAAGACTATAAGAACCTGTCAGTTGCCTCTCATTGAGTATAGTTATTACTTTAGAGACTCATGACAGAGTTGTCCACCACAAGCACACACTAAAGAATTATTGGTTGGTCTAAGCCCTAGGACATAGATTCTTGCGTGAAAGTGACCAGGTGCCAAGGAAATAGTACAAGAAAGTGAATCCTATGAACTGCTCAGTGTGGAACCTTGGCTTCGAGGGTGATATCACCTCTTGGTTGAAATACCAAGAGCAGTCGGTGTGAACCAGTATGTCAGAACTAGTTTTCTAGACCGTCGCCTAAGGCAGGTTGACAAAGGGTTATGGGCCGACACTGACTAGTTGTAAAGCATGCTTTTGCGCACTCTCATGTCGTCTCCGTCTTGCAATGCGCATCAGCTCCATCCACTCCATCAGCTCCATCTACTACATTTGCTCCATCACCTCCAACAACGGGTGCAGGCACTTAGCTAACAAGGGTCAAGGATAAGCTCTGCCCTTGGAGGTACGACCCTAGGTTTGCTAGTGTGTATTCTTCTATGTTTGTAGGGCATCAACAGCTAAGGGGTAAGCAACGGATATGCACGTTCTTGACCGATAGCAAACAACAGCCTATATCAGCCTATATCGGTCCCAACAAAGAAGAGAAGCAAAGGAGCACTATGACGACACGCGCAACGCAAACTCTTGAGCACGTCAACGGTCGGATGTCAAATTTCACACCGACAGGTTTTCCCTTGTGGAAATGGCAATTTGAGATTGTCACAAGGGTGCGTGGCTACTTGAAGATGTTTCTTAGAGAAGAGGTTGAACCTCCAAAAATAGATGCTAGGTATGAAGCATGTAGTGTAAAAAATGACATGGCGCTTGCGATTTTTGTGACATCAGTGGATGAGTCACAGCATGTCCACCTCCAATGTATCACATATGCATCAAAGGCTTATAAGAAGATTACACGTGTACACCAATCAACAGCTCTCGCAAATCGCCTCTTCATCCTTCAAAAGCTGATTTCAATGAGGGTGAGCGAGGGAGTGTCGATTCCAGAATTCCTATTACGGTTTGAAGGACTGCTATAGCAAGTGACCCAATTCAACTTGGAAATTGATACCAACATGCAAGCCATGATCCTCCTCATGACGCTACCTCAAATTTGGGCTCCTCTTATCACTGTGTTTGGCAGATGGAAGGAGGTAGATTTGACTTATGAGGTGGTGTCCGAGTACGTGCGCAACGAGACCATGCGTTGTAGCAATAGTGAGGCTAACATTTGAACCTATGCTACACAATATGGTGGTCATGGCAACAACTCCTCTTCTGTTCAAAGGAGCAGCAGAACGGGTGGCCATGGAGGAAGAGGGAATGTTGGTGGTGGAAAGGGTTCAAAGCGTCCTAGGAAGTACCATAACGGTGGCAAGAGTGGGCATTGGGCACGCGAGTGCAGGGCTCCCCAGAAGGAAGACAAAGATCATTGAGATAGAAACAAGGGCAAAGGAAAGGGTAAGAAGGAATTAACAAACATGATGGCATAGAGTGTGCCGGAAACCAAGGGAGCAGTATTACTCTAGCGCTAAGCCTCCGGACTCAACTCTGGCACGAACCACTGCTCTTCATGGGAGAAGGATGGGTTCATCTCCATTAGGGACACTGAACACTGCTTAATGTGTGCCAATTGCAGCCTTGTCCATGTGCAAGGCAAGGGAGATAAGTTCATAAGCATCAACATGAATGGTGGTAAAAGAGACTTGAAGTTGGAGAACGTTCTCTACATGCCGTCTCTTGTGGCAAACCTCTTGTCAGTGTCTAAAATCACAAACCACGACATGACGGTCATCTTCATAGAGGAGGAGGTCGTGATTGTGAAGAACAAGGACATCAAGATCTCCTATCCCAAGGAGAGTCTTGTCGTACAGGTCCCAAGACGTGATGGGCTGTACGTGCTACAGACCAAGCCTTTTAAGAGTGTAAATGAGGGATATGCGGTGGTTTAAGACCCCAAGTCTCCAAAGCCTAATTCTGCACCACAGGCCGTCAACATGGCGGCCAACTCCACCGATACACATGGTGAGCTGTGGCATAGGCGGTTTGGCCATGTGGTGGATAGCATATTGCAAGCTATGCAGTAGCACAAACTGGTTCATGGGATGGAGGGATGCAAGGCCAAGGATGAGGGAAAGTGCAAGAAGCTGTGTGAGCCATGCTTCGAAAGCAAGGCAAAGGGAAAGCCCGTTGAGTGTAATGGGCAGGGTGCGACAACAATCATGGAGCTGATTCACTCTGATGTGTGTAGACCATTCCGCACTCCTTCAACCAGTGGCAGCAAGTACTTCCTGACTTTCATTGATAATCACAGTCATAAAATGTGCGTCTACTTCCTCAAGACGAAGTGAGAGGTGAAGGAGACGCTGTAAGAGTTTGTCGCCATGGTTGAGCAGCAGCGAAGGAAGAATGTCAAGGCACTACACACGGACAATGGTGGTGAGTATGAGGTGTGCAAAGGCTGTTTGAGCAAACACGGCATCAACCACCATACCACCACGCCTTACACCCCCTAGAGCAATGGCATTGCGGAGCGAATGAACCAGACTATCCTTGGCATGACACCAAGAAGGCTCTTTGACGCCAAAATCCCACCTTGCTTCTTGGTTGAAGCAACAAGAACTGCATGCTACCTTGTAAATCTCACTCTGGAAGCCGCACTTGGAAGGCATAGTAAGAAGCAGCAAGAGAAGCTAGATACCTTCCAGTTGAGGGTCATTGGCTGTACTACCTTGGCAAAGGTCCAACCAGGAGAAGGAAGTGGCAAGCTGGATGGACGCGCTTGCAAGTGTGTAATGGTCGGATACGACACTACACACAAGGCGTTTAGGCTGTGGGACGAAGCGGCTGGAAAGCTCAACAGGAGTCGAGATGTCGAGTTTGAAGAAAGGACGCTCCTCAAGGGAGAGTCGCCGGATCCTATCCATGCTCCCAACTCAGGAGAGTGGTTGTGTTGCTCGAGTCCGGTGATTAGGCACCTGAGAACTGGAAGATGGTGCCAATGAAGGATGGTGCTGCAGGGAGAGTGGATGTGCAAGGTGACACAGCGATGGACTGTGATATTGATCTTGAGTCGTCCGAGGCCTCTGAGTCAAACTCTGAGGCCGGTGGCTCTTCCTCAAAAAACGCCTCAGTAGCAGCGCAATAGCAATAGAAGCAACTAAGCCTTGAAGCACCACCAGAAACACCACGGCGTAGTACACGTTGGAAGAAACCTCCGCAAAAGAAAAATGCAGAGAGTGCCAAATGGACATGACAAAGCTGGTGATGCTTGCCTTAGGGAGAGCTTGTGATTGTAACAGAAGCTATGAACATGCCTGATGCATCCAAGTTGAAGGAAGCAACAGATAGCAAACTCGCATCCATTGAAGAGAATGGAACATAGGTCCTAGTGGAAAGGCCCCCAAATGGGCACGTGGTGGGGTCAAAGTCAGTACTCCTGAAACATTTCAAGAAGGATGGTATTATTGGCAAGTACAAGGCAAGAGTTGTGGGGAAGGGGTTTTCTCAGCATGCACGCTCAGAGTGCATCAAGACCTTCACGCCTGTTGTCACCTTTGCCTCTATGAGATCCATGTTGGGCATCGCTAGTGCAAACAATCTGGAGGTCCACCAAGTGGACGTCAAAACAACTTTCCTCTACGGGGAGCTAGACAAAGACGTGCTGATGGAAGTGCCTGAGGGAGTGAAAGCTCGAGAAGGCAAGGTTTCCAAACTGGTCAAGGCACTCTACAGGCTCAGACAAGCCCTAAGGATGTGGTAGAAGGAGATGGACGGCTTCATGGTTGGGCTCACCTTCACGCACTACCAAAATGACCCTAGTGTCCATGTGGAGGAGGATGAGCAAGGCTTGATGCTGGTTGCACTATACATGGATGACTTGATCATCTGCTTGTTGTCACTCGAGCTGTTGAACAAGCTGGAGAAAGATGTCAGCAACAGGTTCAAGATGACGTACATGGCTATTGGGATAGCCGTCCACCGCAGTCAAGCAACATGCACCATCGAGTTGAACCAGACCAAGTACATCATGGAGGTCCTCAAGCGCTACAACATTGAGGCCTTCAAGCCCATCAGCACACCCATGATACTAGACATCAAGCTTTCCTCCTCCATGAGTCCCAGCTTGGAAGCATAACTACGTGAGATGGAGAACATTCCCTATTAGTCTGCTATTGGTAGCCGCATGTATGCCATGGTAGGAACACGCCCTGACATTTGCTATGCTGTGGGACAAGTGAGTAGGTTTGTTGCCAATCCGCGGCCAAAGCACTGGCAAGCACTCAAGCGCATTATGCGCTACCTATAGAAGACACAACACATGGGACTCTAGTTTGGAGGCCAAGAAGGATCTGACCCACTACGACTGGTGTGCTACATAGACACCAATTGGGGATGAAAAAAAATCCACCTCGCACTTTGTGTGCCCCTTGAACGGTGGTGAAGTCTCGTGGACAAGCAAAAAGCAAGACTATGTCTCCCTCTCTACCGTTGAGGCAGAGTACATTGCTCTGTCAGAAGCATGCAAGGAGACACAGTGGCTACGCAGTTTGCTTGCCGAGATGAAAGTGCCACAAACGGAAGCAACAGAGGTCTGCATCGACAACAAGAGTACCATGAAAATGGCAAAGGATGATGTCATCTCCAGGCGGACCAAGCAAATTGACACCAGGTACCAATACTCACACAACCTGGTCGTAAAGGAGATCGTGGACCTGGAATACGTGGAGACAAGGAAGATGCTTGCAGATTGTATGACAAAGGCACTTGACAACAAATTGCACTCTGTAGGTACTTGAGGCATCGGTATGGTCAACACAGCGGACAAAGACTGAGGCCAAGATTGCTGGAGAGAGGACATATCTCACAGCTAATGGACAGAGGTGCAAGGGAGAGTTTTCTGACCTTATATGCTCCTTGTCCATAGCTAACAGTTGGAAAGGCATCAGACGGACTAGGCATGCACTGCTCCCTTGGTGTAAGTCCCCTAAATCTGGTCCACATTAGGAAGGCATGCATTACTCCTTCAGAGCAAGTCCCCTCGGTTTAAACTGGATGGTGTAGCCAGCAATCACTACCTAGGACAACTCCTTGTGGCTAAGACCTTCCAGAGTTAGTCTATAGAGGAAGAGGTTAGTGGGTCAAATCCCAGCCAAGTGACGAATTTTCTTTGTGACCAAAAGGGGGACATAAAGGTTCTAAGAGACATCTTAGAATGTTCCAAGGTCCTTCGTGGTGGCTGGCGCCACTTAGAGGTCACACGGATGGCCATTTAGGCAGGGGGGGGGGTCATGCAATCTAGATCGTCCCCAAAGTGGCTCATTGAAGGAGCCACTGCGCGACTACGCTAGAGGCTAGCTCTAAAACTATAAGAACCTTTCAGTTGCCTGGCATTGAGTACAATTCTTACATGTGAAACTCCTAACATAGTTGTTCACCAGAGGCAGACACTAAAGAAGCATCGGTTGGTCTAAGCCTGAGGAGTTAGCTCCACGTGCAAATGTAACCAGGTCCTAAGGACACAATGCAAGGAAGTGATTCCAATGAACTGCTCAGTGTGGAACCTTGGCTGTAAGGGTGATATCACCTCTTGGTAGAAATACCAGAGCCGTTGGCGGGTAAGGGTGCACAAATCTCCCAGATCTTAGGTTGGATCTGGATTCACAAATCCGAGCCTAGGTCGAGCTTTGACTCACAAATTCGAATCTGAATTCGCAAATCGGTAGGATACACAAATCTTTTCCGGATCCTTATAGGTGATGGCAGGTAAAAATCCTCTAATCTGCCACATAGATTCCTGTGTTCCATATTCAAACAAGAGGGAAAAGGATCTCCAAATATCGAATCAAATCCTAATGAAGAAGCTCAAAGCTCGGTTTCTTCTGTTGCTCCTGTGCTACAGGTAATCCATTTATTGAAGAAGAGCCACTCGCCTCAGAGTTTGACTAAGAGGCCTCGGACAACTCAGACTCACTGTCGAAGTCGTTCGTTGTGTCAACCTCTAAAGCCACTCTTCCTGCACCACCATCATTACTTGGCACCATGTGCCAGTTCTCAGGTGCTTGGTCACCTGAATCGAGAAACACAACCCACTATCTTGATCTGGGAGCATGGACAGGATCAAGCGACTCTCCCTTGCTGACTGTCCTTTCTTCAAACTCCACATCTTGGCTCATCATGAGCTTTCCAACCACTTGGTCCCAAAGTCTCTAAGTTTTTGGTGCAGTGTCGTATCTGACCATTACACACTTGCAAGCGTGTGCATTCAGCTTGCAACTTCCTTCTCCTGCTTGGACCTTTGCCCAGGCAGTAAAGCCAAAGACCCTCAAGTGTGAGGCAGCTGGCTTCTTCCCTGACCAAGCCTCCTGTAATGTCATAAGCTGCTTCTCTTGCTGCCTCTTACCACGCCTTCCAAGCGCAGCTGCCGGAGTGAGATTCACAAGGTAGCAATCAGGTCTTGTAGCATCAGCCTAGAAGCGAGATGGGAGTTTGGCGTTAAAGAGTATGCTTCATGTCATGCCGATGATAGTCTGGTTCATCTGCTCGGCAACACCATTACTCTACGGGGTGTAAGGCGTGGTGGTCTGGTGGTTGATGCCTTGTTGGCTCAACCAGCCTTTGCACGCCTCGTACTCACCACCTTTGTCTGTGCATAGTGCCTTCACCTTCTTGCTTGTCTGCCACTCTACCATGGCGACAGACTCCTGCAGCTTCTCCTTGACCTCTCCCTTTGTCATGAGGAAGTAGATCCACATCTTGCGATTGTGGTCATTGATGAAGGTCAGGAAATACCTACTGGTGCCGTTAGAAGGAGTGCAAAATTATTCGCATACATCAAAGTGAATCAGGTTGAAGATTGCTACCATACGTTGGCCATTACACACAAAAGTCTTTCTCCTTGCCTTGCCTTATAGGCATAGCTCACACAACTTCTTGGACTTTCCCTCATCCTTGGCCTTGCATCCCTCCATCCCAT
>SZWC01001985.1:56139-81788 GCA_023375785.1 Penium margaritaceum | reverse complement strand
ACCTTGAAGCACTTGCACAATGACCCTTATGTCTATGTGGAAGAGGATGAGCAAGGCTTGATGCTGGTTGCATTGTATGTGGATGGCATGATCATCTGCTGGTTGTTACTCAAGCTGTTGAACAAGTTGAAGACAAATCTCAGCAACAGATTCAAGATGAAGGACATGGGTGTGCTCGATTTATATCTCGGGATAGCCATCCACTGCAATCGATCAGCAGGCACCATCGAGCTGGACTAGACCAAATACATCATTGAGGTCCTCAAGCGCTACATCATGTAGGACTGCAAGCCCATAAGAACACCAATGACAACACACATCAAGCCCTCATCCTCTATGAGCCCCAGCACGGAAGCAGAAGGGTGTGAGATGGAGAACATTCCCTACAAGTCTTATGTTGGTAGCCTCATGTATGCTATGGTAGGAACACACCGTGAAATTTGCTATGATGTTGGACAAGTACACAGGTTTGTGTCCAATCCACGGCCACATCATTGGCAAGCTGTCAAGCGCATCATGCGCTATCTAAAGAAGACACAACACATGGGACACCAATTTGGAGGCCAAGAGGGATCTGACCTGCTACGGCTGGTGTGCTACATAAATGCCCATTGGGGAGGAGGACACAAAGTCCACGTTGAGCTTTGTGTGCCTTTTGAACAGTGGTGCATTCTCTTGGGCAAGCAAAGAGTACGACTGTGTCTCCCTCTCTAGTGCTGAGGCAGAGTATATCGCTCTGTCAGAAGCATGCTAGGAGACATAGTGGCTACAAAGATTGCTTGCTGAGATGTTTGTGCCACGAAGAGAAGCAACAAAGGCCCACATTAATAAGAAGAGTGGCATGAAAATGGCATATGATGATGTCATCTCCAGGTGGACCAAGCACATTCACATCAGGTACCACTACTCACGCAACCTGGTGGAAAAGGAGATTGTCAACCTGGAATACATGGAGACCAAGAAGATGCTCGTAGATTGTGTGATAAAGGTGCTTGAAAGCGAGTTGCGCTCTGCAGGAACTCGAGGCATCGGTATGGTCAACGCAACCGATGAAGACTAAGGCTAGGACCGTTAGAGAGGGGAGATGTCATACAGCTAATGGACAGAAATGCAAGGGAGAGTTTGTTAATCTGATATGCTCCTTGTCCATACCTCACATTTGGATAGGTAAAGGATGGACTAGGCATACACTTCCCCCTTCGAGTAAGACCACTAAGTCTGGTCCACACAACAAGGCATGCACTGCTCCTTTGGAGCAAGTCCCCTTGGTCTAAACTGGATGCTATAGCTAGCAAACACGTCCTGGGAAAACTCCTCGTGGCTTCAATATTCGAGAGCTAGTCTCTGGAACGAGAGGCCACAGGGTCAAATCCTAGCCCAGTGATTAATTTTCTTTGTGACCAAAAGGAGGATAGGAAGGCTCTAAGAGACATCTTTGAATGTTCCAAGGTCCTTCTTGGTGGCTGGTGCCACTTAGTGGTTATAGGGAGTGCCATGTAGGTAGGGGGGTGATGCAATCCAGATTGCCCCCAAAGTGGCTCATCCAAGGAGTCACTGCACGCCTAGGCTAGAGGCTGGCTCTAAGACTATAAGAACCTATCATTTGCCTGTCATTGAGTACAGTTCTTACCTTTGAGACTCCTAACAAAGTTTTCCACCAGAGGCAGACACTAAAGAAGCATTGGTTGGTCTAAGCCCAAGGAGTTAGCTCCTCGCTTGAAAGTGACCAGGTGCTGAGGACACAGTGCGAGGAAGTGATTCCTATGAACTGCTCGGTGTGGAACCTTGGCTCTTAAAGTGATGTTACCTCTTGGTTATAGTACCAAGAGCGGTCGGCATGAACCATTGTGTCGGAACCCATTTTCTAGACTGTCGCCTGACGCCGGTTGACAGAGAGTGTATTGTGTTACTCGAGAGAGGTGATCAGGCATCGACAAACAGGTAAATGGTACCAGTAAATGATTGGTTTGGAGGAAGATTGGATGTGGAGGCTGACGTAACGACGGAATTTTACACCAAGTCTGAGTTGTCTGAGGCCTCTAAGTCAAACCGTAAGGGCAGTGGCTCTTCCTCAAACAACGGATCACCGGTAGCGTAGGATCAACAGAAGCATTTAAGTCTTTCATCATCACCAGCAACACTGAGGTGTAGTACGCGACACAAGAAACCTCCACCTAAATATGATGCTGAGAGTGCGGAATGAACCGGACCTAGCTGGTGATGCTTAGCTCATGGAGAGCATGTAACCGTAGCGGAGGCTATGGACATGCTAGATGTGGCCAAGAGGAAGAAGGTAGTGGATATGAAACTCACATTCATTGAAAATGATGAATCATGGGTCCTAGTGGACAAGGCCTCAAATGCGCATGTGGTTAGTTTAAGTGGGTACTCTTGAAAAGTTCAAGCAAGATGGTACTATTGACAAGTGCTAGGCAAGAGTTGTGGCAAAGGGGTTTTCCGAGCGTGAAGGTTGAGAGTATGAGGAGAATTCTGTACTTGTTGTCACCTTTGCCTCCATCACATCCATGTTGGGCATCGCTGGTGCAAACGATCTAAAGGTCCAAAAGTTGGACATTAAGATAGCTTTCCTCTCCGTAAATCTAGACAAAGTAGTGCTGATGGAAGTGCGTGAGGGAGTGAAAACTCCATAGGGAAAGGTTTGCAAACAAGTCAAAGCACTCTACTGGCAGAAATCAGCCCTAAGGATGTGGTACAAGGAGATGGACGACTTCATGCCTGGGCTCACCTTCACGTACTGCCAAAGTTATCCAAGTGTTTATATGCAAGAGGATGAGCAAGGCTTGATGCTGGTTGCATTGTACGTGGATAATCTGATCATCTGCTTGTTGTCAGTGGAGCTGTTGAACAAGGTGAAGAAAGATCTTAGCAAGAGGTTCAGAATGAAGGATGCTCGAGGAGGAGAGCTCGTCCACAACGGAACCGATGTTATGTTCTCTTCAATGGATACGAGTTTTCTATGCCATGCCTCCTCCCACTTGGCCAAATCTGGCATGTTGAAAGCCTTCGCTACGGTCATAGGCTCTCCCTCAACCAAGCATGACTGCTGAGTCTGGAGCATCATGCACTCTCAACATCATATTTGGGTGGAGATTTCTTCTAGTTTGTACCATGCAAGAGTGTTATTGGTGGTACTTGTGCGTTGCTAGTGATCTGTTCTTTCAAGCCTTAGAGTTTGACTCAGAGTCCTTAGACGACTCAGACACAATGTCAGAGTATGTCGCTGCATCCGCTTGCACAGCCACTCTCCCTGCAGCACCATCCTTCACTAGCACCATCTTCCAATTTTTGATTACTTGATCACCTGACTAGAGTAACACAACCCACTCTCTTGATTTGGGAACATGGACAAGAGCCAGCAACTCACCTTTATCGAGCATCCTTTCATCAAACTAGACATCTCGGCTCCTGATGAGCATTCTAACAGCTTGGTCCCAGACCTTGTACACCTTGTGCGCAGTGTCGTATCCGACCATTACACACTTGCAAGCGCGTGCATCTCGCTTGCCACTTCTTTCTCTCGCCTGAACCATTGCCTTGGCAATATAACCAAATATCCTCAAGTGTGAGCTATGTAGCCTCTTGTGGCATCATGAGCTGCTTCTATTACTACTTCTTACCACACCTTCCAAGCGCGGCTACCGGAGTGAGATTCACGAGGTAGCAGGTAGTTCTTGTAGCTTTAGCCTCGAAGCGAGGTGGGAGTTTGGCGTCAAAGAGCATGCCTTGTGTCATGACGAGGATGCTCACCACCATTGTCTGTGCACAATGCCTTGATCTTCTTGATTGTCTGCTGCTCTACCATGCCGACAAACTCTTGCAGTTTCTCCTTGACTTCTCTCTTTGTCTGGAGAAAGTAGATTCATATCTTTTGACGATGGTCATCAATGAAGGTCAAGAAGTACGTTTTGCTGCCGTTTCAAGGAGTACTGAATGGTTGGCACACATCAAAGTGAATAAGGTCCAAGATTGCTATTGCACATTGCCCATTACGCTTAAAGGGGTTTCTCTTTGTCTTGTCTTGGAGGCATGGCTCACATAGCTTCCTGCACTTTCCCTCATCCTTGGCCTCGCATCCCTCCATCCAATGAACCACTTCATGTTCCAGCATAACTTGTTGTGTACTACTAGCAACATGGCCCAACCGCCTATGCCATAACAAGCATATGTGTCTTTGGTGGAGCTGGCGGTCGTAATGACGGCGTTTGGTTTGACGTGAAGCTTTGGAGACTTGAACCCTTCAACCGCCGCATATCCCTCATTTGTACTCTCCAGTAGCTTGGTTTGTACCACATGGAGCGCATCAACTCTTGGGACCTAAGCAACAAGACTCTCCTTTGGGTAGGATATCTTGATGTACTTGACAATCACAGCCTCCTCCTTGGTGTACACAACCGTCATGTCATGGTCTGTGATTTTGGACACCGGAAAGAGGCTTGCCACAAAACACAACATGTAGATGAAGTTCTCCAGCTCCAAGTCTTTTTCACCACCATTCACATTGATGATGATCATCTTACCTCCCACGCCTTGCGCATGGACAAGGCTTCCATTGGCACACTTGAAGCGACGTTTAGTGTCCCAAATGGAGATGAACCCATCCTTCTTCCATGGAGAGTGGTGGTTCGTGCCAGAGTCAGCCTGTAGGCTCAACACTTGAAATGTATCGCTCCCTTGGTTGCCCTCACAATCTCAGCCATCATGTTTGTCAACTCCTTCCTTCTTGTGTACCTTGCATTCCTATGCCCAATACCCAAGCTTGCTACATTTATTGCACTCGGCAAGATGCTTGGAACCATTTCCACTGCCACCATTTCCTCTTCCTCTAGAGCCACTGCTTTTGCTGCTGGTGCGACCAAAAGAGGAGTTGTTGCTACGATCGATGTACTCTACAGCATAGGATAAAATGTTAGCCTCACTACCGTTGCAACACGTAGCCTCATATGCACATACTTTGATACTCCCTCATACATAAAATCCTCCTACTTCCAACTGGCAAAGACGGTGATTAGACAACCCCTGCTTTCAAGTAGTGCCATGAGGAGGATCATCACCTTAATGTTTTTGTCCGTTTCCTTGTTCATTTCTAGAATCATTTCTCCCTCGCTTAACCTTATCAAAATCAGCGTTTGAATGATGAAGACGCAAATTGCAAGAACTATTGAGTTTTGTACACCTACAAGCTTCTCATAAGCCTTTGATGCATGTGTGATACCTTGGAGGTGGATATGATGTGACTCATGCACTAAAGTCACAAGAATCACAAGCGCCATGTGGAGCTCTAGCTCTCCATGTTCTCCATTTTTTGAGTGATTCAACAACCATTCTTCAGCACAACTGATGCCTTTCAGTCCCACATGCTCGCTAGTCCAAGGCTCCCTATGTCCTTGAGTTCCAACACTTGGCATCAGAGCAAGGTTCTGCCAGTTCAGCCAGCATAGGCCGTCACTTTGAAAGTGACGGGTTAGGGTAGAAATATGACCGAATTTGACAATCGACCAGTGTATCTTCAAGTTCCTGAGACAAGCATTCCAACGAGTCCAATATCAAGAATATCCAAGAGTTGGATTGAGAGTTGTCCTTAAATCAAGATCGGCCAAGGCTACACTCTTCTCTCTGAGTACGACTATCGCCTTCTTTGTCAAATTTAGATTGAAGCGCATGCAAATTGAAGTATTCTTTGTAAGATTTACATTGGTGCTAAAGAATTTGCATGCCATTGATAGGTTGGGGAGAAACGCAGTTTACAAGCTAGCTGGTCTACGTTCGAGTAGGAGGAGCACTATACGCTGTTTTCAAAAGAGCATACCTCCTGAAATCCCCTGTTAATGACCTTGTTTGATGAGTTGATCTAAATGTTTTTGAGCTGAATTTTCTAGTGGTGGGCTCACTTTTCCTAATTCCAAGTCTGCTGGCATCTACAGTACATTTTCTTTGAGAATGATTTCAGGCATAAGCAACAGCAGAGGCAGGGGTAGAGCCGCCACTCAAGGGCAGCGTTGAGCATCACCAAAGCTCAAAATGGTATCATCACGTTTGGTAACAGCAGCCAAGCCATTGGAGAGGCTGGAAGGGCTCACAAACTTCACATTTTGGAAGATCCATACCCGCCTCCTCTTGGAGGAGAGGGGCTTGTGGGAGATGGTGAGTGGTGACAAGTGCACTCCACCTCTACAGGCAAAAGGCACCACCGCAGCGCAGGTGGTGGCAAAACGACCCCACAAAAAGGTGTTGCAGATGCAAGTTCATCTACAACTATAGTAGCGGGATGTGAGGAATGGAAGAAAAGGGACATGTAGGCCTACAGACTGCTTGTCAATACCATCTCCAACCTGCATCTTCAGTACGTGAGTGACAATGCTACTGCAAAAGAGGGGTGGGACGCGTTGTGCAAGAGGTGTGAGAGCAAGGATCCTACATTCCCCATGCTGTTGGAGGAGAAGACGATGGCATTGAAAATTCAGGGTGGCAAAGGGATGGAGGCGTACTGGAATAGGGTAGAGGAGCTAGCAAAGAAGCTAAAAGCCGCTAGCAACCTTGTGGAAGAGACACGCTTCATCCTCCTCTTGCTGAGGGGACTCCCAACGAGCTACAACACGATGCAAAAGACGGAGTGCCAGCTGACTCTAGAACTGGAACTCATTTGCACACACGTGGGTACTACATGAAAGAGTGTTTCAAGTTCAAGAGGGACCAAAAGAAGCAGTCGAAGTGGTAGTAGCAGTCCTCCCAACCGTAGTAGAAGCAGCAGTCATCATAGCAGTAGCAACACTACTCCCAATATCGTTAGCAGTAGCAGCATAACCAGACCGGCGTGCGCCACTATGGCAACATTAATGTGGCCAAGGAGGTGTGCAACCGCCTTTTCTTGGCAAATTCCGATGTGTCGCGGATGGAGAAGGCAGATCTGGTGGTAGTAGGACCCAGGGTGCACCAGGAGTCTGACGCACCACAAGGAGTTTTTTATGAAGCTGATCTCAATCCCATTCTTACCTATTGCTTTGGGTAATGATTGGGTGGTGTATGCTGAGCGGACTGGGATCGTGGAAATGTGGTTGGATATCTCGCATGGCATTGAAGTCGGAATATTCAATGGGGTGCTGTTTGTACGTGGTGGTGTGTTCAACCTTCTCCTAGTGTACTCTGTCACCAACACTAGATTGCGAGTTGTCTTTAATGATGACTATAGCTACATCCTTGACAAGGAGATGGGAGACGAGTTGGCCAGGTCGTGAAGGAAGGCGACGTGTACCGCCTGTTGGGGGCAACCAAGATCGTGCGTGAGCAGAGTCTTGCAGCATTGGTGCAGGCAATAGATGGCAAAATGTGGCATGCGTGCTATAGTCAAATCAGCATGAGCGCCTTGCAGGAGCTTCAACCGAAGGAGATGGTGCATGACGTGCCTACCATCTCCAACTCAGAGCAATAGTTGTGCATCAGTAGTTTGGAGGGGTAGCATCATTGCAAGGCGTTCTCAAGAGCACAGGAGCGCGCAAAAGAGGTGTTGGAGCTGGTCCACATAGACTTGTGTGGTGGGATGCAAGCCCAGAGCTTTGGGGGCTTAAAGTGTTTTCTAACGTTCATTGATGATTTTAGCCGTTGTACTACTGTATAGTTCCTTTCCTCCAAGGATGAGTGCTTTGACAGGTTCAAGGAGATCAAGGCAATGGTGGATGACCAGACGAGCAAGAAAATCAAGGCATTGCATAGCAACGGCGTTGGTGAGTACCTTATCAAGGACTTCCAGGACTACCTTGCAGCAGCTGGCATCAAGGTATAGAGAATCGTGCTTTACTCCATGCCGTAGCAGAACGGCGTAGTAGAACGCACCAATGGTACAATCTTTGAGTCGTCATGCTCCATGCTCCACGTGGCTCGGCTTACTTATGACTTTTGGGCCAAAGCAGTGTGCATTGTGGTGTAAATGAACAACTGTAGTCCAACCATGGCGTTAGAGAAAATGACGCCATATAAGGCATGGTTTGGAGAGAAGCCAAGTGTGGGCCATTTTTGTGTGTTCGGCAGCTTGGCGCACATGCACATGCCAAAGGAGAAATGAGAGAACGGCAAAACGGCATAATTGAGACCCAAAGAGTATGCAGGTGCTGATGATTGGGTGTGTTGTGGCCAACAAAGCATATCGCCTGTATGAGAGGGATACTGGCCACGTCATCATCTTTGGGGATGTCCTCTTGAACGTGAGTAACGTCATCGGCACCAACATTGTTAATGCGGAAGCAAGAGAACCAGCAGCAGACAAGGCGATGGAAGCATATGTCCTTCTTGACCTAGGCTCTCCTGACCCTTCCTCTATTGTGACAGCCGGAGAACCACTCAACTTTCCCATATCTGATGTAGTAGATACAGCTGCCTCATTGGCACAAGTAGAGGAAGGAGATACACTACCACCAGCATTAGGAGTTGTACCTGTAGCACTTTGCCAACTACCCTCAAACGCCCCGGCACTAGGACGTAGGTATCCTCTCAAGGTGAGCTACAAGCTTTGTGAGCGCGGGCATTTCTGGATGTTGCAAAAACCATGCTAGATGAATGTTGCATTTGCAGCAAATTTAGGTGAGCTAACATCCTACAAGGAGGCGTTGGCTACACCACATGTAGCACATTGAGCCCTAGCTATGCAGCTGGAGATACAGTCGCACCTTGACAACGACACGTGGGAGCTGACTTAGCATCCACCAGGAGGCAAGGAAATCAAGTCAAAGTAGGTGTTCAAGAAGACGAGGGGCGGAGATGGCAACCATGAAAAGCACAAGGCAAGGCTCGTTGCCAAGGGCTAGTTGAAGGAGGAGGGCATTGACTACACTGAAACCTTTGCTCCTGTTGTATAGTTTGCCTCCATGGAAACACTCCTCTCTTATACAGCAGCTAAGGAATTTGAGATGCACCACATGGATGTCAAGAGAACATTCCTGAACGGTGGCTTACAGGAGGAGATCTCCATGGAGCAACCAAAGTAACTCATCATGGATGGCCAGGAGCATCTGGTTTGTAAGCTGTAGAAGTCGCTATATGACCTCAAGCAAGTGTCACGTGTGTGGAACAAAACGTTGGATGTCGTGCTATAGTGCATGGCGTTTGAGCGCAACGAGTACGATTACAAAATCTATCGTTGCAAGAATAGTCATGAGGTGATCACCAGAATTGCCCATGTGGATGACATGTACCTCCTTTCTAACAGCATGTCTGCAGTACAGCAGTTCAAGGAGGCGATGCAGGAGCGCTTCCAGATGTCAGATCTTGGGGAAGCCTCATGCTTCCTCAATTTCTAGATCACGCTTAACCTGAAAGTATGCACCCTTTTGTTGTAGTAGAGCTGCTATATCAAGGATGTTTTGTAGTAGTTTGGCATCGCACAGGAAAAACCCATTGACATGCCGCTTGAGATGTGGTAGAACCTTGTGAGCTTCAGTGGAGAAGCACATGCATCTGAGCGCTAAACGTACCAGAGCGCCGTCGGCAGTCTCATGTACTTGATGGTGGCAACTAGGCCGGACCTCGCACAAGCCGTGAGCATTGTGAGCCAGTACATGGCGGACCCCAGACCTGAGCACCTAAAGGCGGTGAAGCAGATCTTCCGCAACCTTGTTGGAACCATCAATTTTGGTATCACCTACAATGGCAACAACAAGAGCATCATTGGCTACATAGACGCAGATTGGGCTTCAAACCCCGAGGACCGCAGGTCCATCATTGGACATGTGTTCCTCATGAATGGCGGGGCCATCACGTGGTACAGCAAGCGGTAGGTGGTTCTGGCCTCCTCAAGCACAGAAGCTTAGTACGTGTCTCTCAGCCTTGGAGCACAAGAAGCAATTTGGCTCCAACATCTCATGGCATAGATGAGTGAGAGTGCAACAGTCCGTATTCCTATGCGTGTCTACAACCAGAGCGTAATCGCACTCGCCAAGAATCATGAGCACCTTGCACCTACCAAGTATAGCAACATCGCATTTTACTTCATCAGACACATGGTGGAGGAGGGTGCATTCAAACTGGAATTCACTATAACCAGCAAAGATGTTGCTGATATCTTGATGAAGCGATTGACCAGTTAGAAGGCATGTGGACTCAGCCCACTCTAACTGTGGCAAAGTGGGAGATTATTGGGAAAGGGGTTAAGCTTTGCCGATGAAGATAGGACTTTTGCGCCCTAACTAGGATAAAATCTATCGTTGGAGGTACAACCCTAAGTTTGCTAGGGTGCATTATCTTCTATTTCCAGGTGATCAGTGGCAAAGGGTTAAGCAACGGATCTCTGACCTCTAAACGGGTAGCACACAACACTCTATATCAACCTATATTGGCCTAAATGAAGCACAAAAGCAGAGTAGGAGAGAAGCAGTATGAGGACATGTGCGACTCTAACTCTCGAGCATGTCTACGTTGAGATGTCAATGTTTGGAATCATTTCCCTTCCAAATGGAAGGGAAATGATTCCAATGGAATGCTTGTTGTAGAACCATGATTATGAGGGTTATATCGCCTCCTCATTGTAAACCTAGGAGCAGTCAGCAAGTGTCATTGAGTTGGCCTTGTTTTCTAGATTGTAGTCTGAGGCCGTTTGACATGCCTAGTCCATTACATGCCAGTCTAAATATGAGCTGTGGACAAGGAGCATATGAGGTGAACAGTGAAGACTACAAGATCTACCATGTAGATGTCAAGACGGCATTCCTGAATGGTGACTTGGAGGAAAACATCTACATAGATCAGCGAGAGGGATTCCTCATATGTACAAACTATGATTCACAGCTGACACGATTGTTAAACCTGGAAGAGAGAGTTCACCTTGGACCAACAAACATGTTGGAATGCAAGGACATCAGTTGTACTGAAAATTCGTTTTTGAATTACTAAACATGATGGAGTACATTTAGAACTGGAGCTTGGGTAAATTTTCCCTCTCACAACTCCTAACACTTAGCCATAGAGGCTAAGGCTCACACTAGAGTCCATAATCTGACAAAAAACAGGAAACAAGCTTATGAATTAGACTGACCAGTTACACACAACCTAGGGAGCTAGACAATGCTCACATGGCACATTCCGAATAGTCAAATATACGATGAACCCATGGTGAATCGCCATCTATCCATGGTGCGTACACAAGGATGTCACATCAACAAAAAGGTGTCAACCAGCCAGAGGCAATATGTCAACCTGCCTCCGGCGACGCTCTAGATAACGAGTTTCGACACAATGGTTCCCGCCGACCGCTATTGCTATTGCAACCAAGAGATGATATCACCCTCATAGCTAAGGTTCCACACTGAGCAGTTCATAGGAATTACTTCCTTGCACTATGTCCTTTGCACCGTCACTTTTGCGCGAGGAGCTAACTCCTAGGGCTAAGACCAACCAATGCTTCTTTAGTGTCTGCCTCTGGTGCACAGCTCCGTTAGGAGTCTCTATTGTAAGAACTATACTTAATGACAGGCAAATAACAAGTTCTTATAGTCATAGAGCAAGCCTCTAGCCCAGGTGCGCACTGGCTCCTTGGATTAGCCAATTTGGGGGCAATGTGGATTGCATCATCCTCCTGCCTACATGGCTCTCCCTGTGACCACCAAGTGGCGCGAGCCAGAAGGAAGGACCTTGAAATAATCTAAGATGTCTCTTAAAACATTCCTTTTTACCTTTGGGTCACAATAACAATTCGTCACTTGGCTGAGATTTGAGCTACTGACCTCTTGCTCCAGAGACTAACTCTGGAACGTCTAAGCCACAAGGAGTTGTCCTATGTAGCTTTTGTTGGCTATACTATCCTGTCTAGACCAAGGGGACTTGCTCTAAAGGAGTAGTGCATGCCTTGTCTATCTCGACCAGACATAGGGGACATACTCCAAGGGAGCAGTGCATGCCTAGTCCATCCTGTGCTTGACTAAATGTGAGCTATGGACAAGGAGCAAATCAGGTCAACAAACTCTCCCTTACACCTTTGTCCATTAGCTTTGCGATACCTGCTCTCTCGAGTAGTATTGGCCTCTCTCTTTGTCCATACTGATGCCTTGACTATCTGCAGAGTGCAATTTGCTATAAAATGCCTTTGTCATACAATGTGGGAGCATCTTCTTGGTCTCTACGTATTCCACATCCACAATCTCCTTTTCGACCATGTCGCATGGGTGGTGGTACCTGATGTCTATGTGCTTGGTTTGTCGGACATGACATCATCTTGTGCCATTTTCATGACACTCTTGTTGTCAATGCAGACCTCTACTGCTTTTGTTTGTCCCAGTTTCATCTCGGCAAGCGAAATGCGTAACCATTGTGTCTCCTTGCATGCTTCAGAAAGAACGATGTACTTTGCCTTTTTGGTAGAGAGGGAGACACGCTCTTGGTTTCTGCTTTTCCAAGAGACTACACCACCATTCAAGAGGCAGACAAAGTATGAGGTGGACTTGCGGTCATCGATTTTTCCTCCGTAGTCGGCGTATGTGTAGCACACCAGTCGCAACGAGTCAAATCCTTCTTGGCCTCCAAAATGGAGTCCCATGTGTCGTGTCTTCTGATGATAGCGCATGATGCGCTCGATAACTTGCCTGTGCTGTAGCCTTTGATTGGCCACAAACCTGCTCACTTTTCTTACAGCATAGCAAATGTCAAGGCGTATTCCTACCATGGCATACATGAGGTTGTCAACAGTGGGCTGCTAAGGGATGTTCTCCATGTCACGCTCCCTCCCATCGTTTGCACCAGCAATGCCCAACATGGATGTGATGGAGGAAAAGGTGACGACATGCACAAAGATCTTGTACTCTACGCCTGCATGCTAGGGAACCCCCTTTTACTTGTCAATAATACCTGTTGGAGTAATGCTCCTCACCATGGCAGGAGTGACTCCAAAAAGGAACACCAAAAAGACAAACCTTAGTGGCTTAGTGGTTAATGGTGTCCAGCTCTAGAGGCAGGGGCCCGGGTTCAAGTCCCACAAGATGAAATTCTGCCCTGCCTCAAGGAAGGTGGAAAATAGATGCCAAGAAGCTAGCTCAACCTCTAGAATTCCTCCTTAAGGTTCTAGAAGGCCAGGTGAGGGTCCAGGAAGGTGGCACACCTTCTAAAAGGGATGACTTGTCCTATAAGGCATCTAGAGGTGTATAGGTCTTCTAGACACCTTCCCTCCTACTAGAAGCAAGCTGAGGAATCTAGGAAGGGGCAGAAGCTTCTAGAGGAGGGAAGGAATGCCTTCCTAGGTGGGAAAAAGGAGAGCCTACCAATAGACACTCTAGAAGCCATCGAATGTACTGGGAAGCTTCAAATATGGCATGTTTTGGTGTTCTTGAATGCTTGGATCAGTGGCTATAAAATGCCATTGCCTGTGAGCCTTGATCAAGTGTTCATTCCTTATGAATGGAGGCCAAAGTTATTGTATCACTCTCTGACCAGTTTCCTGCCATCCTTGGAACCAGTTACCTCCACAATTTCATTCTCTCCAAAAAGAGTTGATAGTGTGAACAAGCCATTGGTAGGGACCCTCCAGGGTGCACAGTCATCCTCAGGCCAACAAGGGTTATGGGCCTACGCCTCTAAGGGGTTCAAAGCATGCTTGATTTCACACTTCCAACAGCAAGACATGGCAACCAGCAAGCAAGACAGCACCCACGCTGTCCTTACGTTCGATGCGACAGGCTTTGCCTTGTGGAGGTGGCAGTTTGAGGTCTTCCTCGACGACAAGGGACGGCTTGAGCTTGTAAAAGGTGATGAGACTGCTCCGACGGAGACTGCAATGGCTGAGGCAATGGAGGCATACAAAAAGCGCAACAAAAAGGCGTTGGCGCTCCTTGTGTCCGCGTTATGACCACCACAACTTGGGCACATCCAGGGATGCACCCTGGCCATAGGTGCATGGTCAAAACTCTGCTCCATCTACCATTCAAGCAACTTTGCCAATCAGCTCTTCATCTTCAAACGGTTTGCTACCCTCTGACCCAACAAAGGCGACAACATCATGGAGATCATGCAAGAGATTGAGTCGCTCGCAGCAGAGTGCGTAGCCACAGGTTGGGAGGTCGACTCTCAGTTACAAGCTATGATCCTCCTTCTAGCCTTGCTAGACACTTGGAGTCCCATGATCACAGTCCTTGGTGACAGGCCTTCCGCCGAGCTGAAGTACCCGAAGGTTGTTGAGTACGTGCGCAATGAGTGGATGCAACGTGGCGATCGAGAGAGTGCAGCGGCATCAAGTTCAGCTTACACGGTTCATCCTCGAAGTGAAGGCCAAGGCAACAAGTGGAAGGGTGCCAAACAGGGCACTAAGAAGGGTGACAAGAAGGGGGAATGCTTCAACTGTGGCAAGGAGGGCCACTACACGCACAAGTGTCCCAAGAAGAAAAAAGATCCGTCGCAGTGGGGCGGGAAGAAAGATGAGCACGCCCTTATGGCGTACAACTCCAACTTGAAGGATCCGGGATTTGCTGTCATCGACTCCGGATCAGGCCGCCACACACAATGCAAGAGGGTAGCATTTGTCACCTACGGCGCCTTGGAGAGACGCATGACGGTGGCCAATGGAAAAACAGAGGTGGCCACCGGTGAGGGTAACGTCCACATTGAGTCAATTGTGGATGGCAAACCTGTCATGTGCATAATCTACGATGTGTTGCATATGCCCAACTTTGGGGCAAACCTGCTCTCAGTCAGCCACCTTACCGACAAGGGACTTGAGGTCCTCTTCACAAAAAAGGAGGCCGTCATCCGCAAAGAGGGCAAAAGTGAGGTGATTGCGCATGCCAAGAGGGAGGAGGACTTGTACCTGCTACGCGTAAAAATCCTCAGCAGCCGATTGGGGTCGAACGCCGCCAATATTGCAATGAAGGATCAAGGAGACCTGGACCTATGGCACGGTTGACTTTGCCACATTTCTCCATCGACAGTGAAGGAGATGGCTAAGAGGGAAGTGGTGCGGGGTCTCTAGATGAGCGGCCTTGATGGATCCAAGGAGACCTTGTGTTAGCCATGCATCATTGGCAAATGAACTCGGCAGCCCTTTGTCGCCAAGGGGATGCGTGCATTGGCAAAACTGGCCGTGGTACACACAGATGTCTGTGGACCGCTTGAGAGCTCCATCGGCGGAGCTCGCTACTTCTGCACCTTCATCGATGACCACAGCCGGAAACTCTACATCTACGCAATGAAGCAGAAGAGTGAGGTCCTTGCGTGCATGTAGGAGTTTGTGGCTGATGTGGAGCGGCAAACAGAGTTGAAGGTGAAGGCGTTCCGGAGTGACAATGGCGGTGAATATGCTGGGTGCCTTGGGTGGATGAAGAGCAAGGGGATTGAGTGGCAAAAAACAACTCCATACTCCCCACAACAGAATGGCGTCGCAGAGAGAGCAAATCGCACAATCCTTAACATGATGCGATCCATGTTGAGCGACGCTGGCCTTACACAACGGTATGGGGCGGAGGCAGCAAGGATAGCAGCGTACATCATGAATCTCATGCCGACCAAGCCATTGAAGGACAAGGAGAGCAATGCGTGGAAGATGCCACAAGAGGTGTGGAGCGGAGGAAGCCGGCGATGGGTCACCTCTGCACGTTTGGTTGTGTTGCACATACAATGGTGCAGGTACATGAGGAACGGAGCAAGCTGGACCAGCGTACCCGCCAGTGTATTTTCCTTGGACATGAGAGCGGAAGCAAGGCGTACCGGCTCTTTGACCCAAGGAAGGAGCAGATTGTGGAGAATCACGACGTCACGTTTGACGAGAAAAGCCGTTGGACAGATAAGGAGGCAGGTCTCTCCAAGAGGGAGGAGTGGATGCCACTCCTTAAGGGGGAGATGTCGGAGGACGTGAATGAGGGTGACGTCCTCGCAGCAGCATCAGCCGGAGAGGATCGTCCGAGGGATGGGCGACCGGCAGAATTTGTTCGGCGAGTTCAGATGAAGAATCCAAAGCACCGGAGATGGACGTGGAGGCGGGGAGTCGACCGATGTCTCCAAGGTCTCCCAGAGAGGAGAAGCAAGCGCTTGGAGAGGATGGTGCAAGAACAAGATGGCAACAAGAACAACCGCCTCAAGAGCTCTGCACGAGCAGCCATGTGCGAAGAAAGACTAAAAGGTATGATGCTGACAAGGGCATCTAGACTGAGTTTGCACAAGTCTTCTTCACGCAAGAGGAGCATGAAGTAGGCACTGCACGAGAAGGATGGGGCTGAGTAGGAGGGAGCAATAAAACATAAGCTCGCCTCCCATGAGGAGAAAGGCTGTTCAGTTTCAGGTTAAGCATGGACGACTGCCATGGGTGATGGGGGAGATTGTTGGAGCAATGCTTCTCACCAGGGCAGGAGTGACTCCAAAAAGGAACACCAAAAAGACAAGCCTTAGTGGCTTAGTGGTTAATGGTGTCCACCTCTAGAGGCAGGGGCCCGGGTTCAAGTCCCACAAGATGAAATTCTGTCCTGCCTCAAGGAAGGTGGAAAATAGATGCGAGGAAGCTAGCTCAACCTCTAGAATTCCTCCTTAAGGTTCTAGAAGGCCAGGTGAGGGTCCAGGAAGGTGGCACACCTTCTAGAAGGGGTGACTTGTCCTACAANGCTTAGTGGTTAATGGTGTCCACCTCTAGAGGTAGGGGCCCGGGTTCAAGTCCCACAAGATGAAATTCTGCCCTGCCTCAAGGAAGGTGGAAAACAGATGAGAGGAAGCTAGCTCAACCTCTAGAATTCCTCCTTAAGGTTCTGGAAGGCCAGGTGAGGGTCCAGGAAGGTGGCACACCTTCCAGAAGGGATGACTTGTCCTAGAAGGCATCTAGAGGTGTCTAGATCTTCTGGACACCTTCCCTCCTACTAGAAGCAAGCTGAGGAATCTAGGAAGGGGCAGAAGCTTCTAGAGGAGGGAAGGGATGCCTTCCTAGGTGGAAAAAAGGACAGCCTACCAATAGACACTCTAGAAGCCATAGAATCTGCTGGGAAGCTTCAAATCTGGCATGCTTTGGTGTTCTAGAAAGCTTAGATCAGTGGCTATAAAATGCCACTGCTTGTTAGCCTTGATCAAGTGTTCATTGCTAGTCAATTGAGGCCAAAACTATTGCCTCATTCTCTGACCAGTTTTCTGCCATCCTTGGAACCAGTTACCTCCACAGTTTCAGTCTCTCCAAAAAGAGTTGGTAGTGTGAACCAGCCATTGCTAGAGACCCTCTAGGGTGCACCCTCACCCTCAGGCCAAGTGTACCATCGTGCTTGAACATTTTCTGGAGTACCCACTTTGACCCCACCACGTGCGCGTTTGGGGGCCTGTCCATGAGGACCCATGTTTTCTTCTCTTGGATGGATGCAAGTTTGCTATCCACTATCTCCTTCCACTTGGCCACATCTGGCATGTTCATAACCTCCGTTTGGATCACAAGCTCTCCTTGAGGCAAGCATGACCAGCTGACTCCAGTCCATTGCGCACTCTCAGCATCTAACTGTGGCAGAGGTTTCTTTTGGCACAGACGACTTGAGAGTGTTGCAGGTGGTGCTTCAAGGCTTAGTTGTTTCTATTGCTCCTGTGCTGCAAGTGATCCGTTGTTTAAGGAAGAGCAAGCAGCCTCAGAGTTTGACGCAAAGGCCTTGGACAACTCTGACTCAGTGTCAAAGTCCGTTGCTGTGTCAACCTGCACAGCCACTCTCCCTGCAGCACCATCCTTCACTAGTACCATCTGCCAGTTCTTAAGTGCCAGATCATCTAACTCAAGCAACACAACCCACTCTCCTTGTTTGGGAGCACAGACAAAATCTAGCGACTCTCCCTTGCCGAGCATCCTTTCTTCAAACTGGACATCTTGGCTCCTTATGAGCTTTCTAGCCACATGGTCCCACAGCCTGTATACATTGGGTGCAGTGTCGTATCCAACCATTACTCACTTGCGAGTTCGTGCATCCAGCTTGCCACTTCCATCTCTTGCTTGGACCTTTACCGAGCCAGAACACCCAAAGATTATCAAGTGTGAGGCATGTGGCTTCTTTCTTGACCAAGCCTCGTTTGGAATCCTCAGTTGCTTCTCTTGTTACTTCTTACCACGCCTTCCAAGCGCAGCTGTCGGAGTGAGATTCACAAGGTAGCAGGCAATTTCTATAGCTTTAGCCCAGAATTGAGGTGGGAGTTTGGCGTCAAAGGGCATGCTTCGTGTCATGTTGACGATACTTTGGTTCATCCGCTCGCCAACACCATTACTCTGGGAGGTTTAAGGCGTGGTGGTCTTGTGGTCGATGTTGTGTTGGCTCAACCAGCCTTTGCACGCCTCGTACTCACAAGTGTTGTCTGTGCAAAGTGTCTTGACCTTCTTGCTTGTCTGGTGCTCTTCCATGGCGACGAACTCTTGTAGCTTCTGTTTGACCTCTTCCTTTGTCTTGAGGAATCAGATCGACATCTTGCGACTGAGGTCATCGATGAAGGTCAAGAAAAACCTGCGGCTTTGAAGGAGTGCGGAATGGTCCGAAAACATCAGAGTGAATCTGGTCCAAGATTGTTGCTACATGTTGCCCACGACGCTCAAAGGGCTTTCTCTTTGAGCCCATGCCCACTTCGAGCTGCTACATAGCTTGTAGTGTGCTGTCAGCCACATGGGCAAACCGCCTCTGCCATAACTCAACATTAGTGACTTTGGTGGAGCTGGTCGCCATGGTGACAGTTTGTGGTGCATCATAAGGCTTTGAAGACTTGGGCTCGTAAAATGCCGCATATCCCTCATTTATTCTCTCAACACGCTTGTCTCCAGCATGTAGAGCTCATAAACTCATGGGACTTGTGCAATAAGACTCTCCTGTCAACCTGCTTGAGGCCTCGGTCTAGAAAATAGGTTTTGACACAATGGTTTCCGTCGACCGCTCTTTGTATTGCAACCAAGAGTAGATATCACCCTAAGAGCCAAGATTCCACACTGAGTAGCTCATATCAATCACTTCCTTGCACTCTGTCTTCAGCAGCTGGTCATTTTTGCGGAAGGAGCAAACTCCCGTGGCTTAGACCAACCAATGCTTCTTTTGTGTCTGCCTGTGGTGGAAAATGTTGTTATGAGTCTCAAAGGTGAAAACTCTACTCAATGATAGGCAATTGACACGTTCTTATAGTCCTATAGCTAGCGTCTAGCCTAGGCGTGTAGTGGTTCCTTGGATTAGCCACTTTGGGGGCAATCTGGATTGCATGATCCCCCTGCCTATATGGCGCTGCCTATAACCGCCAAGTTGCCCCACCCACCAAGAAGGACCTTGGAATGTTCTCAGATGTCTCTGAGAACCTTGCTGTCCCCCTTTTGGTCACTGAGATAATTTGTCACTGGACTGGGATTCAACCTAGTGACCTCTCGCTCTAAAGACTAACTCTGGAAGCTCTAGGTCAGAAGGCGTTGTCCTAGGTAGTGTTCGCTCGCAGTAGTATACAGTTTAGACCAAGGGGACTTGCTCGAAAGGAGTAGTGCATGCCTTGTCTATCTGGACCAGACTAAGGGGACTTAGTGCAAGGGAGCACTGCATGCCTAGTCTGTCCTGTAGCTATGGAAATGTTATCGATGGATAAGGAGCATATCAGGTCAACAAAGTCTCCCTTGCACCTCTGTCCATTAGCTGTGAGATATCTCCTCTCTCGAGTAGTCTTCGCCGAAGTCTTCGTCCGCTACGTTGACCATACCAATGCCTGGAGTATGTGAAGAGCACAGTTTGCTATGAAGTGCCCTTGTCATACAAACTGAGAGCATCTTCCGGGTCTTGACGTATTCCTCGTCACTATCTCCTTTGGGACCAGGTTGCGTCAGTAGTGGTACGTGATGTCGATGTGCTTGGTCTGCCTGGAGATGAAATCATCATGTGCCATTATCATGGCACTCTTGTTGTTGATGCGGAACTCTGTTGCTTCCATTTGTGGCACTTTCATCTCGCCAAGAAAACTGCGTAGCCAGTTTGTCTGCTTTTGACAGACCGATGCACTCTGCCTCAGCAGTAGAGAGGGAGATACAATCTTGCTTTTTGCTTGCCCAAGAGAGTGCACCACTGTTGACGAGGCATACAAAGCCTGTGGTGGACTTTCTGTCATGGATTCTTCCTCCCCAGTCGGTGTTTGTGTAGCACACCAGCCGCAGCGGGTCAGATCCTTCTTCACCTCCAAGCGAGGGTCCCATGTGTTGTGTCTTCTGTAGATAGCACATGATGCGCTTGACTTCTTGCCAGTAATTAGGCCCTGGACTGGCCATAAACTTGCTCACTTGTCCTACAACATAGCAAATGTCAGGGCGTGTTCGTATCATGGCATACATGAGGCTGCCAACAGCAGATTAGTAGGAATTGTTCTCCAACTCCCGTTGTTCTGCTTTTTTGTGGGGCTCATGGAGGAGGAGAGCTTGATATCTGCTATCATGGATGTACTGATGGGCTTGCTTTCCTCCATATTGTAGCGCTTGAGGTCCTTCATGATGTACTCTGTGTGGTTCAGCTTGATGGTGCCTGCTGCTTGATTGCGGTGGACGGCTATCCTGTGGTAAAACTTAAGCAAATCCATGTCCTTTCTCTTGAACTTGTTCCTAAGATCTGTCTTCAGCTTGTTCAACAACTCGATTGAAGACGAGAAGAAAATGAGATCATGCACGTATAGTGCAACCAATATCAAGCCTTGCTCATCCTCCTGCACGGAGACATTACGGTCATTATGGTAGCCCGGCCATGAATCTGTTCATCTCCTGGTACCACATACTTGGGGGCTCTTTCAGCCAGTAGAGTGCTTGACCAATTTGCAAACCCTGCCCTCTGAAGCTTTCACTCCCTCAAGCACTTCCATCACCACTTTATTGTCTAGATTTCCACAGAGGAAATCTGTCTTGATGTCCATCTGGTGGACGTCCAGATCTATTGTCGTAGCGATGCCCACCATGGATAGTGGGAGGAAAATGTGCCAAGAGGTGGAAAGGTCTCCTCGTACTCTCAAGCTACATGCTCGGAAAACCCCTTTGCCATAACTGTTGCCTTGTACTTGTTGATAGTACCATCCTCCTTGAGCGTTTTGTGGAGTACCGACTTTGACCCCACCACGTGCGCGTATGGGGGCCTGTTTGCCAAGACCCATGTGCTGTTATCTTTAATTGATGCAAGTTCGCTATCCACTATCTCCTTCCACTTTGCTGCTTTTGGCATGTTCATAGCCTCCGTTACGATCACAGGCTCTCGCGGAGCTAAGCATGACCTGCTCAGTCCGGTCTTTTCTGCACTCTCAACTTGATACTTGGGCGGAGGTTTTTTTCTATTCCTCGTGCAATGCCAGTGATCCGTTGTTTGAAGAGGAGCAACCGGCCGTAGATTTTGACTCAGATTCCTTGAACGCTTCAAACCCAGTGTCGGAGTCTGTCGGTGTGTCAGCCTGCACAGCCACTCTCCCTACAGCACCATCCTTCATTTGCACCATTTTCCAGTTCTCAGGTGCCTAATCACATGACTGTAGCAACACAACCCACTCTCCAGATTTGGGAGCATGGACAAGATCCAGCGGCTCTTCCTTGCAGAGCGTCCTTTGTTCAAACTCGACATCTCGCCTCTTGATGAGATTCCCAGCCGCTTGGTCCCACAACGTGTCCGCCTTGTGTGCAGTGTCATATCCAACCATTACATACTCAAGAGCGCGTGCATGCAACTTGCCACTTCCTTCTCGTTCTGACCTTTGCCAAATTAGGAAAACATAAGAACCTCATGTGTGAGGCATCTAGCTTCTTCCCTGACCAAGCCTCTTGTGGCGTCTTGAGCTACTTCTCTTGCTGCTTCTTACCATGCCTTGCAAGCGCATCTGTCGGAGTGCAATTCACAAAGTAGCAAGGTGTTCTTGTAGCTTGAGCCCAGAACTGACGTAGGAGTTTGGCGTCAAAGAGCATACTTTTTGTCATGCCGAGGATAGTCTACTTCATTCGCACGGCAACGCTGTTACTTCGGTGAGTGTAAGGCCAAGTGGTCTGGTGGTTGATGTTGTGTTGGCTCAACTAGCCTTTGCACGCCTCGTACTCACCACTGGTGTCCATGCACAGTGCCTTCACCTTTTTGCTTGTGCACCACTCTAGCATTGCAACAAACTCTTGCAGCTTCTCCTTCACCTCTCTCCTTGTCTTGAGGAAGTAGATCCACATCTTGCAACTGTGGTCATCGATGAAGGTTAATGAATACTTGCTACCGCCCTTCAAAGGAGTGCAGAATGGTCCGCACCCATCAGAGTGAATCAGGTCCAAGATTTTTGCCGCACGTTGCCCATTACGCTAAAAGGGCCTTCTTTTAGCCGTGCCTTGGAGGTATAGCTTGAACAGCTTCTTGCACTTTCTCCCATCCGTGGCCTTGCATCCCTGCATCCCATAAATCACTTTGTGCTGCTACATAGCTTGCATTGTGCTGTCAGCCACATGGCCGACGTGCCTGTGCCACAGCACAACATTTGTGTCTTTGGTGGAGTTGGCCGCCATCATGACAACCTGAAGAGCATCTTTAGGCTTTGGAGACTTGGGCTCTTCAACCGCCGCATATGCCTCATTTGTACTCTCAAGGGGCTTGGTCTGCAGCATGTAAAGCCCATCAACTTTTGGGACGTGTGCAAAACGAATCTCATTGGGATAGGAGATCTTGATATCCTTGTTCTTAACGATCACGGCTTCCTCCTCCGTGAAGACAACCATCATGTTGTGGTCCGTGATTTTGGACATTGACGAGATGTTTGCCGCGGAAGATGGGATGTAGACAACATTCTCCAACTTCAAGTCTTTTTTAGCACCGTTCACGTTGAAGCTGGTCAACTTATCTCCCTTGCCTTGCGCATTGTTAAGGTTGCCATTGGTACACCTAAAGCAACGTTCATTGTCCCGAATGTAGATGAACCCATCCTTCCCCCTTCAAGAGTGTTGGTTTTTGCCAGAGTTGAGCCTGAGGCTCCACGCTTCAGCAGTGCCGCTCCCTTGGTTGCCGGCACGCTCTCAGCCATCATGTTCATCATCTCCTTCTTACCCTTTCTTTTGCCCTCATATCTATCGCCATGATCTCTGTCTTCCTTCTTTGGAGCCGTACACTCCCGTGCCCAATACTCAGGCTTGCCATAGTTATGGCATATCCCAAGACGCATTGAACCATGTCCTCCGCCACCATTGCCTTTTCCTCCACCGCCACCGCTTCTGCTGCCGCTCTGTCCAGAAGAGGAGTTGTTGCCAAGACCACCATACTATGCATCATAGGCTAAAATGTTAGCCTCACTACCGCTACGATGCATGGCCTTGTTGCGCACATACTCGTACATGTCTCATTTGTCAAATCCTCCTACTTCCAACCGCCAAAGACAAAAATCAGAGGACCCCAGCTTTAAGGTAGTGTCATGAGAAGGATCATGGCCTGTATCTTGGCATCAATTTCCCAATTGATTTGGATCACTTGCTGCAACACTCCTTTAACCTACAATAAGAAGTCCAGAATCGAATCTTCCTCGCTCACCCTCATCAAAATCAGCTTTTGAAGGATGAAAAGGCGATTTGCAAGAGGCATCCATTGGTGTACACATGGAAGCCCCTCATAAGCCGTTGATGCATGTATGATACCTTGGAGGTGGACATGTTGTGACTCATGCACTGATATCACAAGAACTGCAAGCGCCATGTGATTTTAGTCACTCCACGCTGCATATCCTGCATCTATTTTTGGAGGTTAAACCTCTTTCCAAGGAAAAGTTTCAAGTGGCCATGCACCCTGATGACAATCTCAAATTGCCATTTCTACAAGGGAAAACCTATTCCTTTGAACTTTGACATCCCACCGTTGACCTGCCCAAGAGTGAGCGTCGCGGGTGTCATCATACTACTTCTCTGCTTCTCTTCTTTATTAGGCCGATATTGGGTCATGTAGGCTATTGTTTGCTACTGGTTTAGAAGGTGCGGATCCATTGCTTACCCCTTAGTCGTTGATCACCTGCAAATAGAGAAGGCGCACTAGCTAACTAAGGGTCGTGCCTCCAGTGGCGGAGCTTATCCTTGGCCCTTGTTTCCTAAGTGCCAATACCGGATGTTGGAGATGATGGAGCACATGGAGCAGATGGAGCCAATGGAGCTGATGCGTGCTACACAACAGACATGGCCAGAGAGTGCAGAGAAGCGTGTCTTACAACTAGTCAGTGTGGGCCCATAACCCTTTGTCAACCTGCCTGAGGGGACGGTCTAGAAAACAGATTCTGACACAATGTTTCACACCAACCGCTCTTGGTATTGCAACCAAGAGGCGATGTTACCCTCACAGACAAGGTTCAACACAGAGCATTTCATAGGAATCACTTCCTTGCACTGAGTCCTAAGTACCTGGTCACTTTCGCGCTAGAACCAAACTCCTAGGGCTTAGACCAACCAATGCTTCTTTAGTGTTTTCCATTGGTGGACAACTCTGTTATGAGTCTCATAGGTAAGAGTTGTACTCAATGACAAAAAACTGACAGGTTCTTTTAGTCCTAGAGCTAGCCTCTAGCCAAGGCGAACAGTGGCTCCTTGGATGAGCCACTTTGGGGGGCAATCTGGATTGCCTGATCACCCATGCCTACATGGCGCTCTCTGTGACCGCCAAGTGGCGCCAGCCACCAGGAAGGACCTTGGAATGTTCTAAGATGTCTCTTAGAACCTTCTTGTCCCCCTTTTGGTCACAAAGAAAATAAGGCAGTGAGCTGTGATTTGACCCAGTGATCTCTTGCTTCAAAAACCAACTCTGGAACGTCTAAGTTACAAGACGTTGTCCTAGGTAGTATTTGCTGGCTATACTATAACCCTTTGTCAACTTGCTTGAGGCGACGATCTAGAAAACGGGTTTCGACACAACGGTTTCCGCCAACCGCTCTTGGTATTGCAACCGAGAGGTGATATCACCCTCAGACCTAGGATTCAACACTGAGCAGTTCATAGGAATCACTTCCTTGCACTGAATCCTTAGGACCTGGTCACTTTGGCGCAAGGAGTGAACTTCTAGGGCTTAGACCAACCAATGCTTCTTCAGTGTCTGCCTCTGGTGGATAACTCTGTTAGGAGTCTCATAGGTAAGAACAGTACTCAATGATAGGCAACTGAGAGATTCTTACAATCCTAGAGCTGGCGTGTAGCCTAGGTGCAGAGTGGCTCCTCAGATGAGCCACTTTGGGGGGCAATCTGGATTGCATCATCACCCATGCCAACATGGCTCTCTTTGTGACTGCCAAGTAGCGCCAGCCACCAGGAAGGACCTTGGAATGTTCTAAGATGTCTTTTAGAACCTCCTTGTCTCCCTTTTGGTCACAAAGAAAATTAGTCACTAGGTTGGGATTTGACCCAGTGACCTCTTGCTCTAGAGACTAACTCAATGATCAAGCAACAAGGAGTTGTCCGAGGTAGTATTTGCTGGCTATACTATCCAGTTAAGAGCAAGGAGACTTGCTCCAAAGGAAAAGTGCATGTCTTGTCTATCTAGACCAGACTTAGGGGACTTACTCCAAGGGAGCTGTGCATGCCTAGTCCGTCCTGTGCCTATCCAAACGTCACCTATGGACAAGGAGCATATGAGGTCAACAGGTCCCATGGCATGTACGCCTTGTATGTAGTGTCGTATCTGACCATTACACACTTGCAAGTGGTTGCATCCAGCTTGCCACTTCATTCTCCTGCTTGGACCTTTGCCGAGGCA
>SZWC01001985.1:0-41124 GCA_023375785.1 Penium margaritaceum | reverse complement strand
ATACTTTAGAGGTGGACATGCTGTGACTCATGCTCTGATGTCACCTGAATCGCAAGCACCATGTCATTTTTGACACTCCATGCGTCATATCTATCATCTGTTTTTGGAGGTTCAACCTCTTCTCCAAGAAATATCTTCAAGTAGCCTCACACCCTCACAACAATCTCAAAGTGCCACTTTCACAAGAGAAAAGCTATCTACGTATACGTTGACATCCCACTATTGACCTGATCAAGAGTGAGCGTCACGGCTGTCGTCATACAACTTCTCTGCTTCTCTGCTTCTCTCCTTCGTTGAGGCCGATGTAGGCTGATGTATGCTGTTCTCTGCTACCGGTTTAGAAGGTGCACATCCGTTGCTTACCCCTAATCTGTTGATTACCTGCAAACAGAGAAGAACGCACACTTGCGAACCAAGGGTTGTGCCTCCAAGGACAGAGATTGTCGTCGTTAGTGCCTAAGGGTCGTACCTCCAAGGGCAAAACTTATCCTTGGCCCTTGTTTGCTAAGTGCCAGCACCCGTCATTCAAGTTGATGGAGTAGATGGAGCAGATGGAGTTGATGGAGGTTATGTACGCTACAAGATAGAGAGGGCAAGAGAGTGCGCAAAAGCGCGCTTTACAACTAGTCAGTGTGGGCCCATAACCCTTTGTCAACCTACCTGAGGCGTCGGTCTAGAAAACGGTTTCTGACACAATGATTCCCACTCTTGGTATTCAACCAAGAGAAGATATCACCCTCACAGCCAAGGTTCCACACTGAGCAGTTTATAGGAATCACTTCCTTGCACTGTGTCCTTAGCATTTGGTCACTTTTGCGCAAGAAGCAAACTCCTTGGGCTTAGACTAATCATTACTTCTTTACCTTCTGCCTCTGGTAGACAACTCTGTGAGGAGTCTCAAAGGTAGGAAGTGCACTCAATTACAGGCAACTATCAGGTTCTTATAGTTGTAGAGCCAGCCTCTACCCTAGGCGCCTAGTGGCTCCTTTGATTAGCCACTTTGAGGGCAATGTGGATTGCATCAACCCCTTGCCTACATGGCTCTCCTTATGATTTCCAAGTGGCGCAAGCCACCAGGAAGACCTTGGAATGTTCTAGGATGTCTTTTAGAACCTTCAAGTTGCCTTTTTGGTCTCAAAGAAAATTAGTCACTGGGCAGGGATTTGAGATAGTGACCTCTTGCTCCTGAGACTAACTCCGGAATTTCTAAGTGACAAGGACTTATCCTAGGTAGTATTTGCTGGCTATGTTATCCAGTTTAGACCAAGGGGACTTGCTCGAAAGGAGTAGTGCATGCCTTCTCTATCTGGATAAGACTTAGGGGACTTACTCCAAGGGAGTAGTGCATGCCTAGTTTGTCCTATGCTTGTCCAAATGTTAGCTATCGACAAGAAGCATGTCAGGTTGACACCCATGATGCTTTGAACCCTTTCTACCGCCACCATTGCCTTTTCATTCATTGCCACCGCTTCCCCTGCCGCTTTGACCAAAAGAGGAGTTCTTTCCTCTACCTTCTTACTGCGTAGCATAAGCTGAAATACTAGCCACACTACCGTTGCGGCGCATGGCCTCGTTGCCCACGTAATCGAACATTGCCTCATACGTAAAATCATCCTCCTTCCAACTGCCAAAGACGGTGATCAGAGGTCCCATGCTTTTAGGTAGCGCCATGAGGAAGATCATGGCCTGCATGTTAGTGTCAATTTCCCAGTTAATTTGGGTCACTTGCTGCAGTATTCCCTCAAACTGGAGTAGGAAGTCTGGAATGGACTCTCCCTTGCTCACCCTCATCAAAACTAGCTTTTGACGGGTGAAGAGGCAATCTGAAAGAGCCCTTTATTGGTGTAATTGTGCAAGATTCTCGTAAGCCTTTGGTGCATGTGTGATACCCTTGAGGTGTATATGTAGTGACTCATGCACTGATGTCACAAGTATCGCAAGCGCGATGTCATTTTTGACACTCCACCCTTTTTATGGAGCATCTATTGTTAGATGTTCAACCTCTTCTCCAAGGAACATCTTCAAGTAGCCACGCACCCTCATGACAGTCTTAAATTGCCATTTCCACAAGGGAAAACCTATCCCTGTGAACTTTGACATCCCACTATTGACCTGCTCAAGAGTGAGCGTCGCGGATGTCGTCATACTACTTCTCTTCTCTTCTACTTATTTGCTTTGTTGCTGAGGATGTACGCTGATATAGGCTATTGTCTGCGGCCCGTTCCAAAGGTGCAATTGTGTAGCCGACCCCTTAGCCGTTCATCAACTGCAAACAGAGAAAAACGCACACTAGCAAACCCGGGGTGGTGCCCCCAAAGGCAGAGTTTATCCTAGTTAGGCCCCAAGGGTCGTACCTCCAAGGATAGAGCTTATCCGTGGCCCTTGTTTGCTAAGTGCCAGCATCCGCTGTTGGAGTTGACAAAGTAGATGGAGCAAATGGAGCTAATGGAGCTGATGCGCGCTACAAGACAGAGAGGGCAAGAGAATGTGCAGAAGCAAGCTTTACAACTAGTCAATATGGGCCCATAATCCTTTGTCAACCTGCTTGAGGCAACTGTTTAGAAAACGGGTTCCGACACAATGTTTCCCGCTTACCACTCTCGGTATTGCAAACCAAGAGATGACATCACCCTCAGAGCTAAGGTTCCACAATGGGAAGTTCATAGGTTTCACTTCCTTGCACTGTGTCCTTAGCACCTGGTCACTTTTGTGTGAGGGGCTCACTTGTGGGGCTTAGACAAAATCATGCGTCTTTAGTGTTTGCCTCTAGAGGACAACTCTCTTATGAATCTCAAAGGTAAGAAATGTACTCAATGACAGGCAACTATCAGGTTTTTATAGTCGTAGAGCCAGCCTCTAGCCTAGGCGCGTACTGGCTCCTCTATGTACCACTTTGGGGGCAATCTAGATTGCATCATCCCCCTTGCCTACATGGCTCTCCTTGTGACCGCCAACTGGCGCCAGCCACCAAGAAGGACCTTGGAATGTTCAATATGTCTCTTAGAGCTCGTCCCCCTTTTTAGTCAGAAAGAAAATTAGTCATTGGGCTGGGATTTGAGGTAGTGACCTCTTGCTCCATGGACTAACTCTAGAACGTCTAAGACACAAGGAGGTGTCCTAAGTAGTGCTTTCTGGCTATACTATTCAGTTTAGACCAAGGGGACTTGCTCTAAAAGAGCAGTGCATGCTTAGTCCATCCTGTGCCTGTCCAAATGTCAACTATGGACAAGGAGCATATCAGGTCAACACAACGGACTAGAAGAAAAGGTTGACACAATGACACTTGCCGTCTGCTCCTAGCATTCCACCTAGGAGGAGATATCACCCTCAAAATCACAATTCCACATTGAGCAATGCATAGGAATCACTTCCTTGCACTGTGTCTTTAGAACCTGGTCAACTTCACGCGAGGAGCTTACTCTTGGAACTCAGACCAACCAATGCTTCTTTAGTATATGCCTTTGCCGGACAAATCTCTGAGGAGTCTCCAAGGTAAGAACTTTAATCAATGACATGCAACTAACAAGTTCATATAGTCCTAGAGCGAGCCTCTAGCCTAGGCGCATAGTGGCACCTACGATGAGCCACTTTGAGGGAATCAAGATTGCATCATCCCCTCTGCCTTCATGACGCTCCCCGTGACGTCCAAGTTGCGCCAACCACCAAGAAGGATCTTCGAATGTTCTGAAATGTCTTATGGAACCTTCATGTCCTACTTCTGGTCAAACACATAACTTGTCACGAGGCAGGGATTCGACCTGGTCACCTCTCGCTTTAGAGACAAATTTCGGAACGACTAACCCACAAGGAGTTGTCCTAGGTAGTGTTTGTTTGGAAAACGGACCATCTAGCTCCGTTTCGTGTCCACAGGAGCAAGTTCCAGGAAACTACCCGATGCCTGCTCTGATCGTCAATCCCATTTCACTGTTGGAAAGATGAGGTGGCAAAATGCCTATAGTCCAACTTTCAGGCCGATCTAAAAATCAGATCGAGAGATATGAATGTTTGGAATTTCCAGGGTCATCGACTGCCGGTGTCTATGCAATTGTGGTAGACATCTCCATGCCTTAGCCTGAGAAAGGAAGACGGCAAGAGGTCCAAGATCAAGACCACATGGGAGTGTCAACCTGCCTAAGGCAACAGTCTCGAAAACAGGTTCTGACACAAGGGTTCCCGCTGACCGCTCTTGGTACTGCAACCAAGACGTGATGTTACCCTCTGAGCCAAGGTTCCACACTCAGCACTTCAAAGGAATCACTTCCTTGCACCATGTCCTTGGCACCTGGTCACCTTTGCGCAAGGAACGAACTCGTGGGGCTTAGACCAACCAACGCTTCTTTGGTGTCTGCCTCTGGTGGACAACTCTGCTAGGAGTCTCAAAGGTAATAAATGTACTCAATGACAAGCAACTGAAAGGTTCTTATAGTCCTGGAGCCAGTGTCTAGCCTAGGCGCGCAGTGACTCCTTGGATGAGCCACTTTTGGGGAAATCTGGATTGCATCATCCTACCTGCCTACATGGCAATCCCTATGACCGCCAAGTGGTGCGAGCCACCAGGAAGGACCTTAGTGTTCTAATATGTCTCTAAGAACCTTCCTGTCGGCCTTTTGATCATTAAGAAAACGAGTCACTAGGCTGGGATTTGACCTAGTGACCTCTCGCTCTAGAGACTCTCGAACGTCTCAGCCATAAGGAGTTTTGCTAGATAGCATTTGCTCTCTATACTATCCACTTCAGACCAAGGGCACTTTTTCCAAAGGAGTAGTGCATGCCTTGTCTATCTGGACTAGACTTAGTGGACTTACTCGAACGGAGCAGTGCATGCCTACTCAGTCCTGTGCTTGTCCAAACGTTAGCTATAGACAAGGAGCATATCAGGTAACCAAACTCTCCATTGCACTTCTGTCCATTAGCTATGAGACATCTCCTCTCTCCAGCAGTCTTGGCCTCAGTCTTCGTCAGGTGCGTTGACCATACCGATGGCTCGAGTACCTGCAGACTGCAATCCGTTGTCAAGCGCCTTTGTCATACAATATGCAAGCATCTTGTTGGTCTCAACATATTCCACGTCCACAATCTCCTTTGCGACTAGGTTGCATGAGTAGTGGTCCCTCATGTCGATATGCTTGGTCCGCCGGGAGATGACATCATCCTATGCCATTTTTATGGCACTCTTGTTGTCGATGCGGACCTCTATTGCTTCTGTTTGTGGCACTTTTGTCTTGGCAAGCAAAATGTGTAGCCACAATGTCTCTTTACATGCTTCTGATAGAGCACCGTGCTCTGTGTTAGCGGTATAGAGGAAAACACAGTCTTGCTTTGTGCTTGCCGAAGAGACTACACCAATGTTCAAGAGGCACACAAAGCTGGAGGTGGACGTTTTGTCATTGATTCTTCCTCCCATGTCAGCGTCAGTGTAGGAGACATTGGAGCGGGTTAGAACCCTGTTTGCCTCAAAACTGGAGTCCCATGTGTCGTGTCTTCTGTAGATAGCGCACGATGTGCTTGACTGCGTGCGAGTGCTGCGGCCCTATATTTGCCACAAACTTTCTCACTTGTCTCACAACATACCAAATGTCAGGGCGTGTTTCTACCATTGCATACATGAGGCTACCAACAGCAGACTGGTAAGGAATGTTCTCCATCTCATGCCGTTTTGCTTCCATGAGCGACCTCATGGAGAAGGAAAGCTTGATGTCTGTTGTCATGGGTGTGTTGATGGGCTTGTAGTCCTATATGTTGTAGCAGTTGAGGACCTCCATGATGTACTTAGTTTGGTTAAGCTTAATGGTGCCTGTAGCTTGGTTGCGGTGGATGGCTATCCCGAGGTAGAACTCAAGCGGACCCATATCCCTCATCTTGAACCTGTTGCTGAGATCTGTCTTTAGCTTGTTCAAAAGCCCAACGAACGACGAGCAGATGAACAGGTCATCCACCTACAGTGCAACCAGCATCACGCCTTGCTCATCCCCCCATACATGGACAACAGGGTCATTCTTGTAGTGCGTGAAGGCGAGCCCGGCCATGAAGCGGTCCATCTCCTTGTACCACATCCTCGGGGCCTCTTTAAGCCCGTATAGTGCTTTGACCAGTTTGCAGACCTTGCCTTGTGGAGCTTTCACTCCCTCCGACACTTCCATCAATACTTCGTTGTGTAGCTTTCCGTAGAGGGAAGCTGTCTTGACATCCATTTGGTGGACATTCAGATCTTTTGCAACACTGAAGCCCAACATGGATCTAATGGAGGGAAAGGTGACAGCAGGCGCAAAGGTCTCCTTCTACTCATAGACTGCACGCTAGTAAAACCTCTTTGTCACAACTCTTGCCCTGTACATCTCAATTGTACCATCTTGCTTGAATGTTTTCTGGAGTACCCAATTTGACATACCACGTGCGCGTTTAGGAGCCTCTCCATCAGGACCCATGTTTTCTTTTCTTCAATGGATGCGAGTTCGTTATCGACTTGGCCGCATCTGGCATGTTCATAGTCCCCGTTATGATTTCTGGCTCTCCCTCAGCCAAGTATGACCAGTTGAGCCCAGTCCATTCCGCACTCTCATCATCGTACCTAGGCGAAGGCTCTTGTGGCGCATACTACGCCGGAGTGTGGCTGGTGCTGCTTCAAGGCTTAGTTGGTTGTGTTGCTCTTGTGCTGCGAGTGATCCGTTGTTTGAGGCAGAGCCACCAGCCTTAGAGTTTGACTGAGAGGCCTCATACGAATCAGACTCAGTGTCAGAGTCTGTCATCCTGTCAGCTGACACAATCACTCCCTTTGCAACATTTGCTAGTTTTCACGTGCCTGATCACCTACCTCGAGCGACACAATCTACTCTTTTGATTTGGGAGCATGGACATGATCCAGCGACTCTCCTTTGCCGAGCGCCCTTTCTTCAAACTCGATACCTTGGCTCTTGACGAGCTTTCCAGACGCTTGGTCCCACAACTTGTACGCCTTGTGTGTAGTGTCCTTCTAGACCATTACACACTTACAAGCACGTGCATCTAGCTTGCCCTTTCCTTCTCCTGTTTGGACCTTCGCCAAGGGAGTGCAGCCATGTATCCTCAAGTGTGAGGCATCTGGCTTCTTCCTTGACCACGTCTCCTGTGGCATCCTAAGCTGCTTCTCTTGGTGCTTCTTACCATGGCTTCTAAGCATTGCTGCTAGACTGAGATTCACAAGGTAGTAAGCAGTCCTTGCAGCTTCAGCCGAAAAGGAAGGTGGGAGTTGGGCGTCGAAGAGCATTCTTCATGTCATGCCGAGGATAGTCTGGCTCATCCGCTTGGCAATGCCATTACTCTTGAAGGTGTAAGGCATGGTGCTCTAGTGGTTGATGCCGTGTTGGCTCAGCCAGCCTTTACATGCCTCGTATTCACCACCGTTGTCCGTGCGCAGTGCCTTGACCTTCTTCCTTGTCTACCACTCTACCATTGCGACAGACTCTTGCAGCTTCTCCTTGTCCTCTCCATTTGTCTTGAGGAAGTAGATCCACATGTTGCGACCGTGATCATCAATGTAACTTATGAGTACTTGATGCCTTTGTTCTAGGGAGTGCGGAATGGTCCACACACATCGGAGTGAATCAGGTCCAAAATGGCTACCGCACGCTGCCTATTATGCTGAACAGCTTTCTCTTTACCTTGCATTGAAGCCATGGCTCATACAGCTTGTTGCACTTTCCCTCATCCTTTGCCTTGCATCCCTCCATCCCATGAACCACTTTGTGCTGCTTCGTGGCTTTAAGTGTGCTGTCGGCCTCATGGCCAAACCGCGTGTGCCACAGCTCAGCATCTGTGTCGGTGAAAATGGCTGCCATGGTGACAGTTTGTGGTGCAATATCAGGCTTTGGGGACTTGGACTCTTCAACGGCCGCATACCCTCCATTTGTATTCTCAATGGGCTTTGTCTCCAGCACGTAGAGGCCATCAACTCTTGGGACTTGTGCGGCAAGACTCTCCTTGGGATATGAGATCTTGATGTCCTTGTTCTTTACAATCACGGCCTCTTCCTCCGTGAAGACGACCGTCATGTTTTGGTCTGTGATTTGGGAAACTGACAAGAGGTTTGCCGCAAAAGACAGCATGTAGACGACATTCTCCAGCTTCAAGTCTTTTTTAGCACCGTTCACGTTGATACTAATCAACTTATCTTTCTCGCCTTGCGCATGGACAAGGCTGCCGTTGGCACACCTGAAGCGACGTTCAATGTCCCTAATAGAGATGAACATATCCTTCTCCCTTGAAGAGTGGACCATAGGCTCCATGCTTGAGTAGTGCCACGCCCTTGGTTGTTGGCAGGCTCTCAGCCATCATGTTTGTCAACTCCTTCTTACCATTTCCTTTGCCCTCATTTCTACTATTATGATCCCCTTCTTCTTTCTCATCAGGACTGCTCTCATGTGCCCAATGCCTAGGCTTGCCACACCTATGACACTTCCCAACACACTTTGAACTCTTTCCACTGCCACCATTGCCTCTTCCTCCACCGCTATTGCTTCCGCTACTACTCTGACCAAAAGAGAAGTTGTTGCCACAACCGTTGTTCTATATAGCTTAAGCTGAAATGATAGCCTCAGTACAGCTGCAACACATGGCCTTGTTGTGCACATACACAAACACTACCTCATACATCAAATCCTCCTTTTCAACTGCCAACGACGGTGATCACAGGATCCCAGCTTTCAGGTAGCGCCATGAAAAGGATCATGGCTTGCATCTTGGTGTTAATTTCCCAGTTCATTTTGTTGACCTGATATGCTCATTGTCCATCGCTGACATTTGGACAGGCACATGACGGACTAGGCTTGCACTTCTCCCTTCGAATAAGCTCCACATGTCTGGTCTAGATAGACAAGGCATGCATTGCTCCTTTGGAGCAAGTCCCCATGGTCTAACTCAGATAGAATAGCCAGCAAACACTACCTAGGACAATTCTTTGTGGCTTAGATGTTCCAGAGTTAGTCTTGGGAGCAAGGGGTCACCAGGTCGAATTCCAGCCCAGTGACTAACATTCTTTGTGATCAAAAGGGGGATGGGAAGGTTCTAAGAGACATACTGGAGAATTCAAAGGTCCTTCCTCCTGGCTGGCACCACTTTGCAGTCATAGGGAGTGCCATGTAGGCACGGGGGATGATGCGATCCAGAATGCTCCCAAAGTGGCTCGACCAAGGAGCCACTGCGCGTCTAGGCTAGAGGCTAGCTCTATGACTATAAGAATCTGTAGGTTTCTTGTCATTCAGTAAAGTTCTTCCATTTGAGGCTGCTAACAGATTTGTCCACCAGAGGTAGACACTAAAGAAGCATTGGTTGGTCTGAGCCCCATGAGTTATCTCCTTGTTCAAAAGTGACCAGGTGCTAATGACAGAGTGTAAGGAAGTGATTCCTATGAACTTCTCAGTGTGGAAGCTTGGCTCTGAGGGTGATATCACCTCTTGGTTGCACTACCAAGAGCATTCGATGGGAACCATAGTGTTAGAACCTGTTTTCTAGACCGTTGTCTTAGACAAGTTGACAACATCTCTGCTGCTAAGACTATTTTTGCTGCTTGTTGCGTAAGCCCATGGCCATAGAATCTACTTCAATGCTGCTACCACAATTGCGCTTTGCTGTATTGCGACACAATTTCACTTGCACCAAGTGCGTGTACATGAAGTCAAGGTCCAGAGTCGGCTGGCACTCTAGCGTCTTTTGCACCGTTTCATAGCTTGTTGGGAGTCCCCTTAGTTAGAGGAGGATGAAGCGCGTCTCATCCACATGATGTTTGGCCGCTTTCACCTTCTTTGCCAACTCCTTAGCCTTGTCAAAGTACGCCTCCATCCCTTTGCCACCTTGCATTTTTAACACCATCATCTTCTCCTCCAAAAGCATGCGGAAAGCAGGATCCTTGCTCCCATATTTCTTGCACTACGTGTCCCACCCCTCTTTTGCACTAGCCTTGTCACCCATGTACTGAAGATGCGGGTTGGAGATGGTGTTGACAAACACCCTATAGGTCTGCCTTTCCTTCTTCTTCCACTCCTCATATGCCACTACTATAGTTGTACATGAACTTGCATCTGCTGCACCTTTGTGTGGCCTCTTCCCCGCCACCACCTGTGCTACGGTATGGCCTTTTGCATGTGGAGGCAGAGCGCTCTCGTCGCCATTCACCACCTCCCACAAGCCCCTCTCCTCCAAAAGGAGGAGAGGGGCTTGTGGCCTTTTGCATGTGGAGGCGGATCTCACAAAACGTGAAGTTGACGCATCCTTCCAGCCTCTCCAAGGGTTGGGCAGCTGTTACCACTCATGCTACTGCGATTTTGAGGTTTGGTGATGCTCGATACTGCCTTTGAGTGGCGGCGCTACCCCTCCTTCCGCTGTTTCCTTTGCCAGAAATATGTGTGAAAGAAAATGGACTGTACAGGCCAGCAAACATGGAATTTAGAAACAATGATCCCACCACTACAAAATGCCGCTCAAAAGCATTCTGATCAACTTGTAAAAGAAGGTCATCAACAGGGTATTTTCACAGATATGCTCATTTAAAAACAGGGTATGTTGCTACTCCTACTCGAGCTCACACCAGCCAGCTTGTAAACTGTATTTTCCCCAAACGTACCAATGGAGTGCAAATACTTTTGGACCAATGAAAAAAATAGGAAAAGTACTTCAAATTTTATATGCTATGTTTTAAATTTGCCTAAGAAATAAGAGAGTTGTAGTCATCACAAGGCAACAATCTTACTCAGAGAGAAGAGTGTAGCCCTGGCGGACCTTGTTATGAGCATAACTCTAAATCCGACAGTTGGATCTTTGCAATCTTGGGCTCGTTAGAATGCTTGTCTTGTGAAATTGAAGACCTTGTGCTCGATGGTCAAATTTGGTGGAGGTTTCACCCTGACTCGGCATTCTCAAAGTGACGGCATGTGCTGCCTGAAAGTGAGAAAACTTGGCTCTGATAGCAAGAGTTGGAACTGAAGGAGAGAGGAAGCCTTGGAGCAGCAAACATGTGGGGTTAAAATGGCATCACTTGTGCTAAATAATGGTTTTCAAATCACTCAAAATCATGGAGTATATATAAAGCTAGAGCTTGGGCAAGTCGGCCCTCTCACAAGCCACACCACTTAGCGATGGAGGCTAAGGCTCACATACTAGAGGCCATAATCTCACACAAGAGAGGAAATCAGACTAACAATCAGGCTGACCACTCACACACGATCTATAGAGCTAGAAAATGCCCATGGCACACTCCAAGTGGTCACATAACTAACAATCCCATAGAGAATCGCCATGTGTTCATGGCTAGTACACAAGCATCCCAGCTCACCTAAAACAATAAGGATAGGTAGCTTTTCCCTAGTTTGCACATTTTGACAAGGAATCTAGGACCTTTTTGGATATGTCTCCCATCAGGTCTTGACCCTTGACCTCTTGCCTTTTTCCTTTCTCAGGCCAAGGCATGGAACCATTGCCCATGGTCACAAGGACATCGGCGGTCGACGACCCCAGAAAGTTTGAAGATTCATCTCTCTCAATCCAACCATTGGATCAGCCTGAAATTCGGACCGTGGACATTTTGCTACCTGATCTTTCCAATGGTGAAGTGGGACTGACCATTGGAGAAAGCATCTGGTAGTTTACTTGGAACCTGCTCCTGTGGACCTTTCCCAACATGGTCAACTTAGCCGACGAAGACGGAGGCCAAGACTACCAGATGCCTATTCTGATCATCAGCATTAGAAGGATGAGGTGGAGAATTACTCCTTCAGGTGGAAAGATCAGGTTGCTCCAAGGCTCCCTTTCTCCTCCACTTCCTGTTAACCTGAAATGCTCCTTGTCCATCACAGAGATTTGGGCAGGCACAGGACGGACTAGGCATGTACTCCTCCCTTGGAGTATGTCCCCTAAGTTTGGTCTAGATAGACAAGGCATGCAGTGCTCCTTTGGAGCAAGTCCCCTTGGTCTAAAAAAAATAGTATAGCCTGCAAACATTACCTAGGACAACTCCTTCTGGCTTGGACATTCAAGAGTTAGTCTCTAGAGCAAGAGGTAAGTGGGTGAGATCCCGACCCTGTGACTGATTTTCTTTGTGACCAAAAGTGGGCCATGAAGGCTCTGAGAGACAACTTAAAACATTCCAAGGTCCGTCCTGGTGGCTGGCTCCACTTGGTGGTCATCGGGGCGCCATGTAGGCAGGGGGGATAATGAATTATAGATTGCCCCTCACGTGGCTTATCTAAGGAGCCACTGCATGCCTAGGGTAGAGGCTAGCTCTAGGATTTTAAGAACATATGAGTTGTCTGTCATTGACTACACTTCATACCTTTGAGACTCCTAACAGAGTTGCCCGCCAGAGGTAGATACTCAAGCAGCATTGGTTGGTCTAAGCCCCAAGAGTTTGCTCCTCGCACGAAAGTGGCCAGGTGCTAAGGACACAGTGCAAGGAAGTGATTCCTTTGAAGTGCTCACTGTGGAACCTTGGCTCTGAGGGTGATATCACCTTTGGGTTGCAATACTAAGAGCGGTTAGCGGGAACCATTGTGTCGAAACCTGTTTTCTATACCGTCGTCTCAGACTGGTTGACGGAGACTTGTTCAAAGGGAGCAGTGCATGCATAGTCGGTCCTATGCCTGTCCAAATGTCACCTATGGACAAGGAGCATATTACGTCAACAAACTCTCCCTCGTACCTCTGTATGTTTGCTGTGAGGTATCTCCTCTCTCCAACAGTCTTGGCCTACGTCTTTGTCAGCTGTGTTAACCATACTAATGCCTCGAGTACCTATATATTACAGTTCACTTTCGAGCGCCTTTGTGATACAATCTGTGAGCATGATCTTGCTCTCCACGTATTCTAAGTCCACGATCTCATTTGCGACCATATCATGTGAGCACTGGTACTTGATGTCGATGTGCTTGGTCCGCCCGGAGATGACATCATCCTTTGCCATTTTCATAGCCCTCTTGTTGTCGATGCGGACCTCTGTTGCTTTTGTTTGTTGCACTTTCATCTCGACAAGCAAACAATGTAGCCACTATGTCTCCTTCCATGCTTTTGACAAAGTGATGTACTTTGCCTCAATGGTAGAGAAGGAGACATAGTCTTGGTTTCTGCTTGCCCAAGAGACCATATCAGCGTTCAAGAGGCATACAAAGCCACAGGTAGACTTTCTTTCATTGATTCTTCCTCCTAGTCGGCGTCCATGTAGCACTCTAGTTGTCGCGGGTAGAGTCCCCCTTGGCCTCCAAACGGGAGTCCCATGTGTTGGTCTTTTGTGTTGACCTGATATGCTCCTTGTCCATAGCTGACATTTGGACAAGCACAAGACAAACTAGGCATGCACTGCTTCCTTGGAGTAAGTCCCTTGATTCTGTTATCGATAGACAAGGCATGTCATGCTTGTTAAGGGCAAGTCCGCTTGGTCTAAACTGGATAATATAGCCAGCAAACACTACCTAGGACAACTCCTTGTGGCTTGGACGTTCCGCAGTTAGTCTCTGGATTGAGAGCTTCAAATCCCAGCCCAGTGACTAATGTTCTTGGTGCCAAAAAGGGGGAGGAAAACGTTCTAAGAGACATCTTATAACATTCCAAGGTCCTTCTTGGTGACTAGTGCCACTAGGGAGTCAGAGAGAGTGCCATCAAGGCAGGGAGAATGATGCAATCTTGATTGCCCCCGAAGTGGCTCATCCAAGGAGCCACTGCACGCCTAAGCTAGATGCTAGCTATGAGACTATGAGAACCTGTTGGTTGACTATTATTGAGTACAACTCTTACCTTGGAGACTCCTAAACGAGCTGTCCACTAGAGGCAGAAAGTAAAGAAGCATTGGTTGGTTTGAGCCCCATGAGCTAACTCCTTCCAAAAAAGTGACATGGTGCTAAGGAAACAGTGTAAGGAAGTGATTCCTTTAAACAACTCACTATTGAACATTTGCTCTGAAGGTGATATCACCTCTTGGTTGAAATACCAAGAGCGGTGCATGGGAACCATTGTGTTGGAACACATTTTCTAGACCGTTGCCTTAGGCAGGTTGACAACCTCTCTGCTGCCTGTACTGTTGCTGCTGCTGATTGCGTGAGCCCATGGCCATATAAGCTACACTCCTAGTACAACCATTGCGCTTTGCTGCATTGCGACGCAGTTCCACCTGCACCTTGTGCGTGCACATGAAGTCCAGGTTGAGAGTCGGCTGGCACTCTAGCATTTATCGCACTGTGTCATAGCTCGTTCAGAGTCCCCTTAGCAAGAGGAGGATGAAGCGTGTCTCTTCCATAGGATTCTGGGCCACTTTTTAGCTCCTTTGTAAGCTCGTTTGCCTCGTCCAAGTATGCCTCCATCCCTTTGTCACCCCGCATTTTCAACACCATCATCTTCTTCTCCGAATGCATTAGGAATGTAGGATTCTTGCTCTCATATTTCTTGCACAACGTGTCCCACCCCTCTTTTGCTGTAGCCTTGTCACCTACCTACTGAAGATGCAGGTTGGAGATGGTTTTGACAAGCACCCTATAGGTCTACCTATCCTTCTTCTCCCACTCCTGGTATGGCGCTATTGCACATGTAGATGAACTTGCATATGCTCCACCTTTCTGTGGCATCTTCCCCGCCACCACCTGCGCTACGATGATGCCTTTTTCCTGTGGAGGCGAAGCGCCCTTGTCGTCGTTCACCACCCCCCACAAACCTCTCTCCTGCAAAATGAGGCCGATATGGATCTTCTAAAACATGAAGTTGGCATGCTGTTCTAGTGTCTCCGAGGGCTGGGCTGCTGTTCCCATGCCTGCTGCTGCCATTTTGATTTTTGGTCATGCTGAATGCTACCCTTGAGTGGCGTTGCTACCCCTGATTCTGTTCTTGCTTTCGCCGGAAATCTGTCTGAAAGAAAATGGACTACAGAGGCCACCAGACTGGGAATTTGGAAGAACAGAGCCCACCACTAGAAAAGTCAGCTCAAACAATTTTAGATCGACCCATAAAACAGGGTCATCAACATTGGATGTCTTAGAGACACGCCCATTTAAAAGCATGGTATGCTGCTATTCCTATTCCAGCTCACACCAGCCAGCTTGTAAACGACATTTCTCCCAAACGTATCTATCAAATGCAAATTCTTTTGCACCAATAGAAAGCTTAAGAAAAATACTTCAATTTACATGTGCTATTACTTACATTTGACAAAGAAATAAGGGAGTTATGGTTATCACAAGGCGACAATCTTACTCAAAGAGAAGAGTGTATCCCTCACCGACATCGTTTTGAGCATAAATCTCAAGCTGATTGTTCCATCTTCGTGATCTTGAGCTCCTTAGAAAGCTTGTTTTCTTAACTTGAAGATCCAGTGGTCGATTGTCAAAATTGGTAGAGGTTTCACTATAACCTGTCACTCTCAAAGTGACGGCCTGTGCTGGCTGAAAGTCGCAAAACTTGGCTATGATACCGGGTGTTGGAACTGAAGGAGAGAGGGAGCCTTGGAGCAGCAAACATGTGGGACTGAAAGGGCATCACTTGTACTAAAGAATGGTTTTTGAATCACTCAAAATGATGAAGAACATATAAAGCTAGAGCTTAGGTGAGATAGCCCTCTCACAAGCCACATCACTTAGCCATGGAGGCTAAGGCTCAGACACTAGAATCCATAATCTCACTCAAGAGATGAAATCAGCCTAGCAATCAGGCTGACCACTCACACACGGCCTAGAGAGCTAGAAAATGCTCTCATGGGACACTCCTAGTGGTCATAAAACTAACAATCTCATAGAGAATTGCCATGTGTTCATGGCTAGCACACAAGGAACTCACCTCACCTAAAAATTAAGAAGAGGTACCTTTTTCTTAAGTAAGCACACTCTGAGAAGGCACCCCAAGAATCTATGACCCTTTTCCGTATTTGTGCCATCCAATTTTGACCCTTGACCTCTTGCCTTTTTCTTTTCTCAGCCTAAGGCATGGAGCCATCGCCGATGGTCACCTAAACACCAGCGGTCGATGACTTTTGAAAATTTGAAAAATCATGTTTTTCAATCTGACTGTTGGATCATAAACATTTTGCCACGTCATCTTTCCAACTGTGAAATGGGATTGAAAATCAGAGTAAGCATGCGGTAGTTTTCCCGGAACGTGCTCCTGTGTTCCTAAAATTGAGCTTGATGGATCGTTTCCCAACATGCTCAACTCATTTGACGAAGACTGAGGCTAAAACTACCAGATGCTCACTCTCATCCTCTAGATTGGAAGGACCAAGTGCCAAGTTGCTCCATGAGGGTGAAGGATGAGGTTGCTCCTGTGAATGCGCCGGATATCAACGGTCTAGAAAATGGGTCCGGAGATGGGAGGCTGCCAACCGCTCTTAGTATTGCGACCAAGATAACATATCACCCTTGAACGAGGGATCCACACCTTAGGTTCGTTTGGTTTGCAACCTCACAAAGTCCGCATGTTGGTCTTTAGTGTCTACCTTTGGTTGGACATTCTGTGAGGAGTCTCAAAGGCAAGAACTGTAAATGGATCCATGCAAGGTACAGGCTTTTATACTTGCATAGCTTTGCTAGCAGTTGTGCTTGTAGTGGATGGACTGGAGCCAACCTCAACCTACAATCCTACTTGGAGCGTCCTTAGACCGCCTAGTGTCATCCTTAAGGCAAGCTCTAATAAGCTTCGTAGAAGCTTCCTTTCCCAGTTTGGGCCACAAACGAAATTGTGGTCGTGGCAGGATTTGAACCAAAGACCTCTCGTTTGAGACTTCGGTACCTATTCAACCAAGCCAAAAAGGTATGGTTCCAGTGATGAGCCACAGGGGACATACCCATTATGAGCAATGCATTCCTGGCCCATCTCTGAATAGACCAAGGGGATGTACTCCATGGAGCACTACATGCCTTGTGTGTATGTGTGGCTACCGAGCTAGGCAGTGGACAAGGTGCATACTATTTCAACAAATCTCTCCCTTGTATCTCCATCCATCTGTCCCTTACAGGGCTCCATTAATGCCTTAAGGCTCACCCATCCTTTGCGCACTCCTCATGCCAAATCCACGAATGCCTGCATACTGCAAGTTGCTGTCGAGCGGCTTGGTCATGCAGTCAGAAAGCATGCTCTTCTTTCTATAGTGCTGCAATCCCACCATGTTCTTCATGACCAGATTACGTGAGTAGTGGTAACGTATGTTGATGTGCTTCGTTCGCCAGGAAATGATCGCGTCTTCAGCCATTGAGATGGTGCTCATGTTGTCCACGTGTACGACCGTGGCGTTCTTCTGTGGCACTGTCATTTCACCAAGCAGGCTGCGCAGCCATTGAGTATCCTTGCACACCTCAGACAGAGGAATGTACTCTGCCTCAGTCGTGGACACAGAAACACAATATTGCTTTTCGCTCGTCCATGAGATGGCAGTGCCATTCAAGATGCACACGTATCCAGAGGTAGATTTCCTGTCGTTACGATGTCCTCCCCAGTCAGCGTCGGTGTAGCACTTCAGGCGAAGGGGGTCCGTTCCTTCTTGGCCTCCAAGGACATGGCCCATGTGACGTGTCTTCTGTAGGTAGCGCAACATGCACTTGATTGCCTGCCAATGTTGTGGCCTAGGGTTGGTCACGAATCTGTTCACTTGTCCCACAGCATAACAGATGTCCGGACAAGTCCCTACCATGGCATACATGATGCTACCCACGGCGGACTGGTAGGGGATGTCTTGCATCTCCCTTTGTTTTGCTTCGTTGCTTGACGACATGGAGGCCTTCAGCTTTGTGACAGTCGTCATTGGGGTGTTGACATGTTTGCAGTCTTGCATGTGGTAACGCTTTAGTACATCACCAATGTATTTGGTTTGGTTGAGTTTAATGGTACCTACTACTTGGTCAATGTGGATGGCAATCCTGAGGTAGTACTCGAGAGGACCCATGTACTTCATCTTGAATGTTTTGCTGAGGTCAAACTTAACCTCATCGTGCAGCTCAAGCGAAGACGAGAAAATGATTAGATTATCCACATATACCGCAACCAGCATCAGCCCTCTCCCATCATCGTTCACGTACATGCTCGTGTCATTGTGGCAATACGCAAAGGAGAGGCCGGTCATGAAACTTTCCATCTCCTTGTACCACATCCGTGGGGCTTGTTTTAGCTCGTAGAGCGCTTTCAACAACATGTACACCTTTCCCTTGGGAGCTTTGACTCCTTTGAGCACCTCCATCAGCGCTTCCTTTTCATGTTTCCCATAAGGAAAAGTTGTCTTGACATCCATCTTGTGTATCTCCAAATTCTTTCTAGCTGCAATTCCAAGGAGAGAGCGGATGGAGGCAAAGGCCACGACCGGCGGAAATGTCTCATTGTACTCGGAGTTCAGGCGTTGAGAGAACCCCTTAGCCACTACCCTTTCTTTGAACTTGTGGATGCTGCTCTCTTGCTTCTTCTTCACTCAGAGGACCCACTTGCATCCCACCATGTGGGCCTTGTCGGGTCTATCCACCAGCACCCACGTGCCGTTCTTGGCAATGGACGCGAGCTCGTTGTCCACTGCCTTCTTCCACTTGGCCGCATCTGGGCCATTCATCACCTCAGCGACTGTGGATGGCTCTTGCTAAGCCATGCATGACCAACTAAGACCAGTCCAATCATCCTCAAATCGCAAAGGTGCTCTCTTTGGTCGCAAACTGCGCCGGGGTAGTGGTGCGGCTTCCTGCATTGGTGCTTGTGCTTCCACAGGTGGTGGTTTGTCATTGTCGTTGTTGTCAGCAGAAGAGTCGTCAAACTCCAAGTCAGACTCGGAAGCCCCAGACGCCTCAGTATCTGCGTTCATGTTACATGGTGCATCATCCTTCGTAGCTACTCTTCCATTCCTACCACCTGCTGGTAAAGCGAGCCAGTTGTCGGGTAGTTGATCTGAAGACTCAAGTAACACTATCCACTCTCTTGCTTTGGAAGCGAGGTTCGGGTCCAAAAGCTCTCTCTTTTCAAGGGTGCATTTGTCAAACACAACGTCGGGGCTCCTCACGAGCTTGCCTGCTGCCTGGTCCCAAAGCGGATAGGCTTTGTGTGATGTGTCGTACCCAACCATGATGCACTTCCTGGAACGTGCGTCAAGCTTGCCTCCACCTTCCCTTGACTGGATCTTCACCCATGCAGTTGACGCAAACACATTTAGATGAGATTCATTGGGTTTCTTTCCTGACCATGCTCCTGTGGATTTTTCAGCTGCTTGTCCTTCTCCTTTCCACGCTGTTGCAAGGCGGTTTCTGGTTTGGGGTGCAAGAGGTAGCAGGCCATTGTTTATGCTTCTGCCCAAAAGCGAGGTTAGAGCTTGGCGTCGAAGAGCATGCTTCGCATCATGCCGAGTAGGGTTTGGTTCATCCTCTTGGCAACGCCGTTCCTTTTCGGCATGTTATGGGTGGTTTGCTCGTGGCGGATGCTATGATGCTTGATCCAAGGCTTGCATGCCTCGTACTCACCCTCGTTGTTGCTTTGGATTGTCTTCACCTTCGTGGACGGTTGCCGCTCTACCATGGTGACAAACGCGAGGAGCTTCTTCTTGACATCTCCTTTTGTTTTGAGGAAGTAGATCCACAACTTGCGGTTGTGGTCATCAATGAAGGCCAGGAAGTGTTTGCTTCCTCCGTTAGAAGGTGTTTGCAAGGCTCCACACACGTCACTGTGTATCAGCTTCAAAACGTGCTCCGCTCATTGACCTCCTCTCCCAAACGGCTTCTTCTTTGCCTTCGCTTGGAAGCATGGTTCACACAATGCACACCCTCCGCCATGCTTCATGGTGCACCCTTCCATTGCGCGGAGTACCTCTTGCTTGTACATCTTCTGTAGCGAGCTGTTGGCCCCATGGCCAAATCACTAATGCCACAGCTCAGCATCAGTGTCCTTGGTTGATGTGGTGGCCGCAACGGTGGCCGGCGGTGCATCCTTTGGCTTCGGTGCCGGTGTCTTGGTGGCACATGCGAGTCCCTCATTGGACGCCTTGGTGACTTTGGTTTGAAGCACGTAGAGGCCGTCGACTCTTGGAACTTGGAGCATGAGGTCCTTTTTGGTGCACAAAACCTGGATGTCCTTGTTTTTTAGAGCCACCGGTTCTTTGTTGGTGAGCACCACTGTCATGTTGTTGTCGGTGATTTGTGACACGGACAGCAGGTTGGCTGCAAAGGAGGGCATGTACACCACCCTTTGAAGATTGATCACCTTCTCTAAAGCATTCATGTTGAACATGATCACCTTGTCCCCTTCGTCCATGGCTTCGACGACGCCACCGTTTGAACACTTGATGCGCATGACAGATTCGACCATGGAGACAAATCCACCCTTCTCTTTTGATGAGTGATGGTTGGTGCTTGAGTCAAGGGCGAATGCCCCGGGCGTAAGAATTGCTGTGCCCTTCATGGACAGCCCCCTAGCCATCATGTTGGTGAGCTCCATCTTCTCCTTTACACCTTTGTCCCCGCCTTCTTACTTGGGACTACGGCAGTCCCTAGCCCAATGCCCAGCCTTGCCATAGTTGTGACAGTTGCCGGGCTTCTTAGAACTCTTCCCGTCACCATTGCCTTTCCATCCACTGCCACCGCTTCCGCTATTTCCTTGACTAGAGCGAGAGCTTGCACGTTGTCTATCAAAGCCAGAGGCAGAGGCTGAGATGTTTGCCTCACTGCCACTACGTCGCATGGACTCGTTGCGGACGTGTTCCACAATACCCTCATACGTGAGATGTGCCTCCTTCAAACCGCCAAACACTATGATCAAGGACCCCCAGGTTTCTGGCAGCGCCATTAGAAGGATCATGGCACGCATGTAGGAGTCGAGATTCCGTTCCATTTGCTGGACATCTTGCAGCACGTTGTTGAACGACTGTAAAAGTGTGGGTATCGATTCTTCTTTGCTCACCATCATCGACATCAACCTTTGGAAGATGAAGAGTCAGTTTGCTAGGGCATTTGATTGATGCACGCGTGCGAGGTTTGCGTAGGACTTGGCAGCCAACGTGCATCCTATGATGTGGGAGTATTGACTCTCGTGATGGATCTCACACGAATGGTGAGACGCATGTTGTTCTTTATTGTCCATGCTGGAGGGGTAGCCGCATACATTGTCACCGTCATATTGGCGGGTGCTGTCTTGGTCCCTTTTAGGATTTTGAGGTAGCCACGCACGTTCATGACAATCTCAAACTGCCATTTCCACAAGCAAAAACTTGTCCCCGTGAATTTGGACATACCCGCCTCAAGGTCGGCTTGAGTCAGATCCGCCATTTCTAGCGGTTGCTCATCTTCTCTACTTTGCTGCTACTCTTCTTCATTTAGGCTTATGAGGCTGATGAGGCTCGTGACTGCGACCGTTGTCAAGAGGTATAGTTGGTTCTGTTACATACCCCTCCCGCCGATGATCGCCTAAGGCGATGGTGTCGTCGTGAGTGAACGGACTTGGGGTCGTACCATGTCCTCAAAAGGGGTAGAGCTTAATCTTGTTGGGGCTCGAGGGTCGTGTCCAACATGGAGAGAGTTGTTCCTTGTCCCCTTGTCCGCCACGTGCTCGCACCCTACCTGAAGAAGTCGATTGAGCAGATGGAGCAGATGGGGCCGTCCGATGGTCGTGTCCTTGTTGTACTTGTGCGCCCTGCAAGACCACGCGCTAGTCGGTCTTGGAAGCGTGCCTTAGAACCAGAAGCGTAGGCCCATAACCCTTTGTCAATGCGTTAGATAGCAATTGTCTAGAAAACGGGTCCTAACATGGGAGGCCGCCAACTACTCTTGGTATTGCCACCAAGACAACATATCACCCTCGGACGAGGGATCCACACTTTAGGTTTGTTTGGTTTGCAACCTCATGTTGGTCTTTGGTGTCTACCTTTGGATGGTCACTCCGTGAGGTGTCTACCTTTGGTCGGTCACTCCGTGAGGAGTCTAAAGAAATAAGTGTAAATGGATGCATGCAAGGTATAGGCTTTTATACTTGCAAAGCTTTGCTAAAGCTTTTGCTTGCAGTGGCTGGAGTGGAGGCAACCTCAACCTACAATCCTACTTGGCGCGTCCTTAGACCGCCAAGTGTCATCCTCAAGGCAGGCTCTAGTAAGCTTCCTAGAAGCTTCCTGTCTCAGATTGGGCCACAAAGAAAATTGCGGCCGTCAAGGGATTTGAACCCGCAACCTCTCGTTTGAGACTCCGGCCTATTCAACGAAGCCAAAAAGGTATGGTTCTAGTGATGAGCCACAGCGGATATACCTATTATGGTCAGTGCATTCTTGGCCTATCCCAAAACAGACCAAGGGGACGTACTCCATAGAGCAGTGCATACCTTGTCTATATGCGTGTCTAGCTAGCTAGGCAGTGGACAAGGTGCATACTACTTCAACAGCTCCAAGGCTCCCTTTCTCCTCCTCTTCCTGTTGACCTGAAATGCTGCTTGTCCATCGTTTGCATTTGGACAGGCACAGGGCTGACTAGGCATGCACTCCTCCCTTCAAGTATGTCCCCTAAGTCTGGTTAAGATAGACAAGGCATGCACTGCTTCTTTGGAGCAAGGCCGCTTGGTCTAATATGTATAGCATAGCCACCAAACACTACCTAAGACAACTCCTTCTGGCTTCGACGTTCGAGAGATAGTCTCTCGAGCAAGAGGTCGCGAGGTCAGACCCCAACCCAGTCACTAATCTTCTTTGTGACCAAAGCTGGGACAGGAAGGTTTGAAGAGACATCTTAGAACATTCCTAGGTCCTTCTTGGTGGCCGGCACCACTTGGCCGTCACAAGGAGCGCCATGTAGAAAGGGGGAATGTTGCAATCAAGATGGCTTCTAAGTGGCTTCTCCAAGGATCCACCGCGTGCATAGGCTAAAGGCTAGCTCTAGGACTATAAGAACCTGTCAGTTCTCTGTCATTGAGAACACTTCCTACCTTTGAGACTCCTAACGGAGTTGTCATCCAGAGGCAGACATTAGCGAAACATTGGCTGGTCTTAACCCCAGGAGTTTGCTCAACAAGCGAAAGTGACTAGGTGCTAAGGACACAATACAAGGAAGTGATTCCTATGAACTGCTCCGTGTGTAACATTGGCTTTGAGGGTAATATCACCTCTAGGTTGCAAGACCAAGAGCGGTCAGCGGGAACCATTGTTTCAGAACTCATTGTCTAGACCGTCACCTCAGACACGTTGACAAAGGATTATGGGCCCACACGAACTAGTTGTAAGGCATGCTTCTGTGCACTCTCTTGCCCTTTCTCTCTTGAAGGGTGCATGAGCTGCATCAGCTTTATCTGCTCCTTCTGCTCCATCAGCTCCAACAGCGGGTGCAGGCACTTAGCAAACCAGGGTGAAGGATAACCTCTGCCCTTGAAGGTACGTTCCTAAGGCCCCAACCAGAATAAACTCTGTCCTTGGAGGCACAACCCTGGGTTCCCTAGTGTGTGTTCTTCTCTCTTTGCACGTGATCAACGGCTAACGGGTTAGAAACAGATCTGTACTTTCTAATCCAGTAATAGAAAATAGCCTACATCAGTCTACATTGACCTAAAAAAGCAATGAAGCACAGAGGCAGCATGAAGACACCCGCGAGGCTCACTCTTGCACAGGTCAACGGTGGGATATCAAAGTTCAAAAGAATAGATTTTCCCTTGTTTGAATGGAAATTTGTGACTGTCACGAGGGTGCGTGGCTATTTGAAGATGTTCCTTGGAGAAGAGGTTGAACCTCCAAAAGCATATGTTGTATATGACGCCTTGAGTGTAACAAATGACATGGCGCTTGCGCGTTTTATGACATAAGTGCATGAGTCAGAGCATGTCCACCTCCAAGGTATCATACATGCATCAAAAGCTTACTAGAAGATTGCATGCGTACACTCATCGACTTTGCAAATCATCTCTTCATCCTTCAAAAGCTGATTTGGACAAGGGTGAGCGAGGGAGAGTTGATTCTAGACTTCCTACCACAATTTGAAGGGCTTTTGCAGCAAGTGACCCAAATGAACTGGGAAATCCACACCGACATGCAAGCTATGATCCTTCTCATGGTGCTACGTGAAAGCTAGAGACCTCTAATCACCGTCTTTGGCAGTTGGAAGGAGGAGGATTTGACATATGAGGCATTGTCCAAATATGTGCGCAACGAGGCTATGCGTCGCAGCGGTAGTGAGGTTAACATTTCTGCATATGTCCTGTAGTATGGAAGTCGTGGCATCAACTCCTCTTCTGGTCAGAGCACTAACAGAAGCGGTGGCGGTGGAGGAAAACGCAGTGGTGGCGGTGGACAGGGTTCACAGCGTCTTGGGAAGTACCATAACTGTTGCAAGCCTGGGAATTGGGCAGAGGAATGTTGGGCTCTCATAAAGGAAGACGGAGGTCATGGTGGTAGAATTCACGGCAAAGGAAAGGGTAAGAAGGAGTTGACAAACACGATCGGTGAGAGCATGCCGATAACCAATGGAGCAACATTGCTCTATAATGAGCCTATGGGCTCGACTCTGGCAAGAGCCTCCACTCTCATAGGGAGAAGGATGGGTTCATCTTCATTGGAAATAGTAAATGTCGCTTCAGGTGTGCGAATAGTAGCCTTTTCCCTGTGCAAGGTGAAGGAGATAAGTTGATCAGCATCAACGTGAACGGTGCTGAAAAATACTTGAAGCTAGAGAATGTTGTCTACATGCCGTCTTTTGCGGCAAAGATCTTTTCAGTGTCCAAAATCACAGACAACGACATGACAGTCGTCTTCACAGAAGACGAGGCCATGATCATTAAGAACAAGGATATCAAGATCTCCTATCGCAAGGAGAGTCTTGTTGCACGAGTCCCAAGAGTTGATAGGCTCTACGAAATGCAAACCAAGCCCCTTGACGGTACAAATGAGGGATATGCGGTGGTTGAAGAGCCCATTTGTACAAAGCCTAATGATGAGCCACAAGCTGTCACCATGGCGGCCAACTCCTTGGGATAAGAGATCTTTTTGTATCCTTGTTCTTTGCGCTCATGGCCTCCTCCATTGTGAAAACATCCATCATGTTGTGGCTTGTGATTTTGGACAACGACAAGAGGTTTGCTGCAAAAGACGGCATGTAGACGATATTCTCTAGCTTCAAGTCTTTTTCAGTACCGTTCACGTTGATGGTCATCAACTTATCTCCTTCGCCTTGCAAATGGACAAGGCTGCCGTTGGCACACCTGAACTGACCTTCAGTGTCCCACATGGAGATAATCTTATCCTTCTCCCTTGAAGGGTGGTGGTTCGTGCCAAAGCTGAGCCCATAAGCTCCACACTTGAGTAGTGCCACTCCCTTTGTGCTAGCATGCTCTCAGCTACCATGTTCGACAACTCCTTCTTACCCTTTCCTTTGCCATTGTTTCTACCACCACGAGATCCGTCTTTCTTAATGGAAGCCCTGCACTCTTGTGCCAAACGCCCAAGCTTGCCACAGTTATGGAACTTCACAGGATGCTTTGAAACCTTTTCACCGTCACCATTGCGTTTTCCTCCATTGCCACAGCTTTCGCTGCGACTTTGACCAGAAATGGAGGTCCTGCCACGACCTGTGTACTACATAGCATAGGCTTAAATGTTAGCCCCACTACCGTTGCGATGCATTGCCTCGTTGCGCACGTACACCGAAACTGCCTCGTACGTCAAATCCTCCTCCTTCCAACCGCCAAAGACGGTGATGAGAGGACCTAGCTTTCAGGTAGCGCCACGAGGAGGATTCTGGCCTACATTTCCCAATTCATTTACGTCACTTGCTACAGTTGTCCTTCAAACTGCAGTAGGAAGTCCATAAGCAACTCTCCCTCACTCAGCCACATCGCAACCAGCTTTTGAAGGATGAAGAGGCGATTTGCAAGAGCCGTTCATTGGTGTATGCGTGTAAGATTATTGTAATCCTTAAATGCATTTACGATACCTTTGAGGTGGACATGTTGTGAATCATGCACTGATGTCACAAGAACTGCAAGCGCCATGTCATTTTTGACACTCCATGCTTTATTTCTAGCATCTCTTTATGGAGGTTTAACCTCTTCTCCAAGGAGCATCTTCAAGTAGCCACACACACTCATGACAATCTAACAATGCCCTTTCTACAAGGGAAAACCTATCATTGTGAACTTTCACATCCCACAGTTTACCTACTCGAGAGTGAGCATCGTGTGTGTTGTCATATCAGTTCTCTGTCTCTCTGCTTCTTTGCTTCGTTGAGGCCGATGTAGGTTGCTGTAGGCCGTTAGCTGTTACCTAGAAACAGAGAATAAGGCACACTAGTGAACCCAGGGCTGTGCCTCAAAGGGCAGAGCTTATCCTCGTTAGAGCCAAATGGTCATACCTCCAAGGGCAGAGCTTATCCTTGGCCCTTGTTTGCTAAGTGCTAGCATCTGCTGTTGAAGCTGATGGAGCTGATGGAGTTGATGGAGCTGATGGAGCTGATACACGTTGCAAGACAGAGGGCAAGAAAATGCGCAGTAGCGTGCCTTACAACTACTTTGTGGTGGCCCATAACCCTTTGTCAACTTGCTTGAGGCATCGATATAGAAAGCGAGTTCTGACACAATAGTTCCCACCAAATGTTGTTGATATTGCAACCAAGAGGTGATATCACCCTGAGAGCTAAGGTTCCACATTGAGCACTTCATAGGAATCACTTCCTTGCACTCTGTCCTTAGCACCATGTCATTTTCACGCAAGGACAGAACTCCTACGGGTTGGACAAACCAATGCTTCTTTAGTGTCTGCCTCTGGTGGACAACTTTGTTAGGAGTCTCAAAGGTAAGAAGTAAACTCAATGACAAGCAACTGACAGGTTCTTAATGTCCTAGAGCCAGCCTCTAGCCTAGGTGCACAGTGGCTCCTTGGATGAGCGACTTTGGGGGCAATCTGGATTGCATCATCCCCCCTGCCTACATGGCTTTCCCTATGACTGTCAAGTGCCGCCAACCACCATGAAGGCCCTTGGAATGATCTAAGATGTGTCTCAGAACCTTCCTGTTTCCCTATGGTCACAAAGAAAATTAGTTACTTGGTTCGGATTTGAGCCAGTGACCTCTCGCTCTAGAGACTTAGGAATGTCTAATCAACAAGGAGTTGTCCTATGTAGTGTTTGCTGGTTTAAAGATCCATTTTAGACCAAGGGGAGTTGCTCCAAAGGAGCAGTGCATGCCTTCTCTATCTAGTCCACACGTAGGGGACTTACTCCAAGGAAGCAGTACATGCCTAGTCCGTCTTGAGCCTCTCTTAATGTCAGCTATGGACAAGAAGCATATCAGGTCAACACCATCCAACTTGAAGTTTTTCCAGAGTACTTACGTTGACCCTTCCAAGTGTGCATTTTTGGGCCTGTCCACCACGACCCATGTTCCGTTCTTTTTAATGGATGTGAGTTTGCTATCCATTACCTCCTTCCACTTGGCCGCATCTGGCATGTTCATAGCCTCCGTTGCGTTAAGAGGCTCTCCCTGAGCCAAGCATGACCAGCGGAGTGCGGTCCATTTTGCACTCTTAGCATCGTACTCGGGCGGAGGTTTCTCCTTGCGCGTAGTACACTGGAGTTTTGTTAGTGGTGCTTCAATGCTTAGTTGCTTCAATTGCTCCTGCGCTACCAATGATCCATTGTTTGAGGAAAAGCCACTCACCTCAGAGTTTAACTGAGAGGCCATGGACGACCCAGACTCGGTTAGAGAGCCTGTCGTTGTGTGAGCCTACACAGCCAGTCTCCCTGTAGCACCATCCTTCATTCACATCATGTGCATGTTCTTAGGGGCCTTGTAACGTAACTCGACCCACACAACCCACTCTGCTGATTTGGGAGCATGGACAGGATCCAAGGACACTCCCTCACGGAGCGGCATTTCTTCAAACTTGACATCTTGTCTCCTCATGAGTTTTCCAGCCGCTTTGTCCTACAGCCTGTACGCCTTGTGTGGAGTGTCATAAACGACCATTACACACTTGCGAGCGCTTGGATCCAGATTGCCATTTCCTTCTCCTACTTGCACCTTTGCCCATAAAGTACACACAAAGACCTTCAAGTGTGAGGCATCTGGCCCGTTTCTTCACCAAGCTTCCTACGGCGTCTTGAGCTACTTCTCTTGCTGCTTGTTACCACGCCTTCCAAGAGATGGTGCCGGAATGAGATTCACGAGATAGCAAGCAATTCTTATAGCTTCAACCCACAAGGAAGGTCGGACTATGGCGTTGAACAACATGCTTTGTGTCATGCCGGGGATAGTCTGGTTCATCTACCCGGCAAAGCTATTTTTGTGCGGGGTGTAAGACGTGGTGGTCTGGTGGTTGATGCCGTGTTGGCTCAACTAGCCTTTTCATGCCTTGTACTCACCTACGTTGTCCGTGCATAGTGCCTTGACCTTCTTGCTTGTCTGCTTCTTTACCATGGTAACAATTTCTTGCAACTTTTCCTTGAACTCTCCCTTTGTCTTGAGGATTGAGATCCACATTTTGTGACTGTGGTCATCGATGAAGGTCGGGAAATACTTGCTGCTGCCATTTGAAGGAGTTCCGAATGGTGCACACACATCAGAGAGAATCACGTGCAATATTTCTGTCGCACATTGCCCATTACGCTGAAAGGGATTTCTCTTTGCCTTTCCTGGGTGGCATGGATCACACAGCTTGTTGCACTTTCCCTCATCCTTGGCCATGCATCCCCTCATCCCATGAACCACTTCATGTAGTTGCATAGCTTCTAGTGTGTTGTCAACCACATGGCTGAACCGCCTGTGCCACAACTCATGATCTGTTTTTCGGTGGAGTTGGTCGCCATGGTGATAACCTATGGTGAATTATCAAGGTTTGGAGACTTGGGCTTTTCAACCGCCGCATATCCCTAATGTACTCTCAAGGGGCTTGGTCTGTCGCACATAGAGCCCATCAACTCTTGGGTCATGTGCAAAAAGCTACTTATTGGGATAGAAGATCTTGATATCCTTGTTTTATATGATCACGACCTCCTTCTCCGTGAAGACGACCATCATGTTTTGCTCCGTGATTTTGGATGCTGACAAGTTGTTGGTCGCAAAAGACGTCATATAAAGGACAATGTCCAGCTTCAAGTCTTTTTCAGCACCATTCACGATGATGCTGATCAACGTTATCGTGATGATGACGTTGGCCTTCCGCATGGATGGCCTTCCATCAACATCAACATCATCATCATCATCATCGTGATGATGCTGATCAACATCAACATCATCATCATCATCAACGTCAACGGTTGGAATCGACTCTCCCTTGCTCACCCTCATCAAAACAAGCTTTTGAAGGATGAAGATGCAATTTGCGAGAGGCGTTGATTGGTGTACACATGGAACTAAGGGTGTTCACCAAACGCTGAGACTCGCGAGTCGGACTCGCGAGTCCGAGTCTACACCCAGATTCGCGAGTCCGAGTCCAAGGTCCCAGACTCAACTCGGACTCGAGGGTCCAAGAGGAGCTCTCATGAAAGTATGGAGGGGTTAAAACATTGTAGTCACAATGCTAAAATACAAGAAACATTACTGAATGGACTCATTTCATGCATGTATATGCATGCTTGATGACATGAGGAACAATAAATGTGAATAGGAGAGGAGAAATGGCTATTTTGTTGTCAGTTCTTCCACAGACTCATGAGTTTTTTTCACCGGACTCGCGAGTCAGAGTGCCTCGGACTCGCGAGTTTGTGGACTCGCGAGTCTCAGCCCAGACTCGCGAGTCCGAGTCTGGACCCTGACTCGGACTCACGAGTCCGAGTTTGGGTCCAGACTCGAGAGTCTGGACTCGTGTACACCCTTACATGGAAGCTACTCATAAGCTGTTGATGCATGTGTGATACCTTTGAGGTGGAGATACTGTGACTCATGCATTTTCAAGTAGCCACGCATTTCTTATGTGAATGTTTACAAGGAGTGCACATAAGCCTTTGATTAATGTGTCACACCTTGGCGGTGGACATGCTGTGACTCATGCACTTTCAAGTAGCCACGCATTTTTCCAAGGAACATCTTCAAGTAGCCACGCACCCTCATGACAATCTCAAGTTGCCATTTCCACAAGGGAAATCCTATCCTTGTGAAATTTGACATCCCATTGTTGACGAGCTCAAGAGTGAGCGTCGCGGGTGTTGTCATGATGCTTCCCCGCTTCTTTGTTTCTCTGCTTCGATGAGGCCGATGTATGCAGAAGTAGGCTTTTGCTACTGGTTTAGAACGTGCACATATGTTGCTTACCCCTAAGCTGTTGATCACCTGCAAAAAGAGAAGAACCCACACTAGGGAATCCAAGGTTGTACCTTGAAAGGCAGAGCTTATCCTAGTTAGGACCCAAGGGTTGTGTCCCCAGTACGTGGTCACTTTGGCGTGAGGAGCGAACTCCTGGGGCCTAGACAAACCAATGCTTCTTATGTGTTTGCCTCTAGTGGACAATTAAGTTAAGAATATCAAAGGTAAGAACTGTATTCAACAACAGGCAACAGACAACCTCTAGACTAGGCGCATATAAGCTCCTTAGATGAGCCACTTTCACGGTAATCTACATTGCATCATCCCTCCTGCCTATATGGCACTCCGTGTGACCGCCAAGTAGCGCCTGGCACGAGGAAGGACCTAAGAATGTTCTGAGATGTCTCTTTGAACCTTCGTGTCCCCCTTTTGGTTACAACAAAGATTAGTCACAAGTCTGGGACTTAACCCCGTTTCCTCTTGCTTGAGAGACTAACTCTAGAACGTCTAATCCACAAGGAGTTGTCCTAGGCCGTATGTCATGGCTATTTTAGCCAGTTTAGACAAAGGCGACTTGCTGCAAAGGAGCAGTGCATTCCTTCTCCATCTAGACCAGACTTGTGGGAGTTATTCCAAAAGAGCAGCACATGCCTAGTCTATTGGAACTGGAGTAGAGAGGGAGCCTTGGAGAAGCAAACATATGGGACTAAAATGGCATCACTTGTGCTGAAAATTTGTTGTTGAATCACTGAAAATGATGGAGTACATGTAGAGCTAGAGCTTGGGCAAATCTGCCCTATCACAAGCCACACCACTTAGCCATGGAGGCTAAGGCGCACACAATAGAGTCTATAATCTCACACAAGACAGGACATCAGCCTAGCAATCACACCGACTACTCACACACGACTTAAAGAGCTAGAAATGCTCTCATGGTACAATCCTAGTGGTCACATAACCCACAATTCCATGGAGAATCGCCATGTGTTCATGGCTAGCACACAAGGATCTCACCTCACCTAGAAAGTAAGGAGAGGTACCTTTTTCCTAGTCTGCACACTTTGAACAGGCAGCCCAAGAATCTAAAACAATTTTGGATATTTCTTCCATGACGTCTTGACCTTGGATCTCTTGCCTCTTTTCTTTTCTTAGGCTAATGCATGGAGCCATCGCCCATGGTCACCCAGATACCGGCGATCGATGACCCTGAAAACTTTGAAAATTCACATTTCCGAATCAGACTGCTGGATTGGCCTAAAACTTAGACCGTAGAGATTTTGCCATCAGATACAGGCATCTGGTAGTTTCCTAAAACTTGCTCCTGTTGACCTGAAACAAAGCCGGTTGGCTCCTATCCCAATAATCTTCCACTTAGCCGCTGTCTGAGTGGGCTAAGTCCACATGCCTTTATGCAGAACTGCTGCTTCTCACGGCTGACTGGCTTGGTGCAAAAATCAGCAACCTGCTTGCTGGTTGGATTAAGCTCTAGCTTGATAGCACCCTCCTGTACCATGTGCCTAATGAAGTGATATGCAAAGTCAATGTGCTTCGTACATGCATGGTTCTTGGGACTCTTGGCGAGTGGGATTGCGTTTTGGCTGTCGATCCACACAAGAACTATAACTACTCTGCTCGTACTCATCTTCGCCACGCGGGGCTGAAGCTAAATTGCTTCCTTGGCTCCAAAGCTGAGAGAGACACACTCAGCTTCTGTGCTTGAGGTGGCCATCAGCACGTGCCGCTTTCTGTACGAGCTGATGGTCCCACCATTCATGAGGAACACATGTCCGGAGATGGACTTGTGGTCCTCAGGGTTTGAAGCCCAGTTTACGTCCGTATAGCCAATGATATTGTTGTGGTTGCCATTGTAGGTGATGCCGATGTTGATGAATACAACAATATTGCAAAAGATCCGCTTCACTGCCTTCAGGTGCTCAAGTCCGGGGCTCGCCATGTGCTGGCTCACAGCGCTCAGAGCCTATGGGAGGTCCGGCCTGGTTGCCAACATCAGTTACATGAGACTACCAATGGCGCTCTGGTACTTTTGGTTCTCAGCTGCATCCGAGTCTCCATTGATGCTCATAAGGAACTAGTGCGTCTCTCTTGGTGTGCCGTTGGGTTTAGCCTTTGCTACGCCGAACCGATGCAAGACATCCTTCATGTAGTGGATGAGGTGCAGCAAGAGAGAGCGTGATTTGCGGTCACTTGTGATCTGGATACCGAGGAAGTATGATGCCTCCCCGAGATCTAACATCTGGAAGCGCTCCTAGATGGCCTCCTTCAACTCTTGCAGTACAGACATGCTGTTGGAAAGGAGGAGCCTGTCATCCACAGAGACAATGATGATGAGCACCTCATGACCATGCTGCTAGCGATAGACGCTGAAGTCACACTGGCTGCGCTCAAACCCCATGCATTATAGTGACACATCCAATTTCTGGTTCCAAGCACACGACGCTTCCATGAGGCCATAAAGCGACTTCTGCACCTTGCAAACCTGGTGGTCTTAGCCATCCATGACGAATTCCTCTAGCTGCTCCATGTAGATTTCCTACAAGTCACAGTTCAAGCATTTTGTCTTGACATCCATGTGGTGAATCCCAAAGTCCTCAGCTGCTGCATAAGAAAGAAGTGTCCTCACAGAGGCAAACTTTGCAATACGAGCAAAGGTTTCAATGTATTCCATGCCTTCCTGTTACGAGTACCCCTTGGTGATGAGCCTTGCCTTGTACCTTTTGAGTTTTGCATTCGTGCCCCTCTTCTTCTTGAACACCCACTGCACTTGATTATCTTGCGTCTACGTGGACACTCAGGCAGCTCCCTCGTACCATTGTCGAGCTACGACCGTATCTCCTACTGCACAGCTTGCGTCCAATTTATTGCATGTGGTGCACCCATGGCCTCCTTGTACGACATCGGCTCGTCATAGTCTACTGCAACAACGACATTCACCTGGGCTGCTTTTTGGAGCATCCAGGAATGCCCGTGCTTACTAGGCTTGTAGCGCACCCTAAGAGGGTACCTGGGACCTCGTACCGGACGTTAGCGAGGAACAAGCACGGTGCTCAGGTACAACTACTCCTACTGATGGTGGTGCATCTTCTTCCTTTGCTTATGTTGATGAGGCTGCTGTATCTGCTACATCACACATGTGAGATTAGATTGGTTCTCCAATTGTCATAGTGTAGGAAGGCTTAGGAGAGGCGGGGTGAGGGAGAATGTCTGCTCCCATAGCTTCATTTTCTGCTGGTTTTGCTACCTCTTTGCAGATGATGTTGGTGACAATGACGTTTCTTTTGTTGAAAACGACATCCTTTGAGATGATGACGTTGCCCGATCCCTCTCATAGAGATGATACGCCTTGCTTGCCACATCATAGCCGATCATTAGCATCTGCGTGCTCTTTGCATCCCATTTCTGCCGCTTCAGCTTCGGCACGTGCATGTGCGCCAAGCTGCAAAACACAGGAAGATGACCTACGCTTGGCTTCTTGCCGAACCACGCCTATTACGGCGTCATCTACTCTAGCGCCTTGGTGTGAATGCGGTTCTTGATATACACCAAAGTGCTCATTGCTTTAGTGCAGAAGTTGTAGGTGAGCCAAGCCGCGTGAAGCATGGGGCATGCTGATTCAACGTTCGTGCGGTTGGCGGGCTCTCTAATACTATTCTACTGCGGCAAGTATGGCGCGGTGCACTACACCTTCATGCCTACTAGTGTGAGATTGTCTTGGAACTCCTTGCTCGGGTACTCTCCATTGCAGTCGCTATGCACCGCCTTGATTTTCTTGCTAGTCTGGCTCTCCACCATGGCCTTGAACTCTTTCAACCTGTTATAGCATTGGTCCTTGGAGGAAAGGAAGTACACATCATTGTAAAGGCTGAAATAATCAATGGAGGTAAGAAAATACATAGAGCCTCAGAAGCTATGGGTCTACATCAGGCCACACAAGCTTATGTGGACTGGCTCCGGAACCTCCTTTGCGCGCTCCCTTGCTCCAGAGAACACCTCGCGATGTTACTTCCCCTCCAAAAACCCGATGCACAACTGATGCTCAAAGTTGGAGATGGTGGGCAAGTCATGCACCATCTGCTTTGTTTGAAGTTGCTGCAAGGCGTGCATGTTGATGTGGCCGTAGCACGCATGCCAGATTTCATCATCTGTTTTTTGCATCACTATTGCAAGACTCTACTCACGCTCAATCTTGGTTGCCCCCAACAGGCGGTACATGTCGCCTTCCTTCACCAACTTGGCCAACTCCTCTATTGTTTCCTTGTCAAGGATGTAGTCATAGTCGTTGTCAAAGACGTCTCATAGTCATGTGTTGGCAAGAGACGCAGTTGACAGAAGGTTGAACGCAGCATCAGGTACATATAGCACGCCATGGAACACTCCCATTTCACTGCTACGCGGGGTTTCCAACCACATCTCCACAATCCCAATCCCCTTAGCACACACCACCCGATCATCACCCAAAGCAATTGGTCTAGGAGGGATGGAGAGCAGCTGCATGAACAACTCCTTGTGGTGCGTCAGACTCTTGGTACACCCTAAGTCCTTGTACCACGTGAGATCTGCCTTCTCCTTCCGCGACATGTAATACTTTGCCATGAGGAGGCGGTTGCCCACCTCCTTGGCCACGTTCATGTTGCCAAAATAGCGCACGCTGCTCCAACTCTGCTGCTGCTAATGCTACTGTTGCTGATGCTGCTGGCACTGCTATTCTGGCTACTGTGGGGATTACTGCTTTTCTTGCTACTACTGCTGCTCCTTCTAGTCCCTCTTGAACTTGAAGTACTCTTTCTTGTAGTTACTCTCTTTCTAGCAATAATGGCACTTGCTTTTCTTCTTGCCTCTCTGCTGCCTAGACTGATGCTATTGCAGGTTGCGTGAGCCCATGGCCATAAAAGCTACTTCACTGCTGCTGTTGCCATTGCGCTTTGCTACATTGCGACACACTTCCACATGCATCAGATTCATGCAGATGAAGTCCAGGTCGAGAGTCCGCTTGCACTCCAACATTTCTCGCACCGTGTCATAACTCATTGGGAGTCCTCTCAACTGGTGGAGGACGAAGCGCGCGTCTTACACAGGCTTGCTGGCCACTTTTAGTTCCCTCCCCAGCTCCTTTGCCCTGCCCAAGTACGCCTTCATCCCTTCGTCACCCTGCATTTGCAACGCCATCATCTTCTCCTCCAAACGCATGAGGAATGCAGGATCCTTGATCTAATAAACCTTGCACAATGTGTCCCAACCTCCTTTTCCAGTAGCCTTGTCAGTAACGCACTGAAGATGCCGGTTGGAGATTGTGCTGACAAGCAACCTTTAGGCTTGCATGTCCTTCTTCCACTCCTCATATGCCAGTGCTATTGTTGTAGATGAACTTGCATCTGCTACACCTTTCTGCGGCGTCTTTCCCGCCATCACCTCTACTATTGTGATACCTTTTGCCTTTGGAGGCAAAACCCGCTTGTCTCGGCTCACCACCTTTCACAAGCCCCTCTCCTCCAAAAGGAGGCGGATACAGATCTTCCAAAAAGTGATGTTGGCACGAAGTTCCAGCCTTTCCAACTCCAGGCTGGGATGCTGTTACCACGCCTGCTGCTAACATTTTGAGCTTTGCTGATGCTCAACACTGCCCTTGAGTGGCAGTGCTACCCTTGCTTCTGTTGCTGCTACTGTTAAAAATTGGACTGACAGAAAATGAAATATAGAGGCTAGCAAATGTAGAATCTGGAAAATTCAGCTCAAAACCTTTTAGATCGACCCATAAAACATGGTCATCAATAGGGGAATTTTGGAGATATGCCCTTTTGAAAACAGGGTATGCTGCTGCTCCTACTCCAGCTCACAACAGCCAGCTTGTAAACAGTGTTACTCCCAAACGTACCAATGGAATGCAAAATGTTTTGCCCCAATGGGAAGCTTAGGAAAGATACTTTAATTTGCATGTGCCTTGTTTCAAATTGGACAAAAAATGATAGAGTTATGGCCATAACAAGGCGACAGTCATACTGAGAGAGAAGAATGTAGCCCTGGCCGATATTGTTTTGAGCATGACGATCAATCCGACCGTTGGATCTTTGCCATCTTGTGCTTGTTGCCAATCATGTCTTGCAAACTTGAAGATTCTATGGTTGATCTTCAAGTTTGGTTGAGGTTTACTCCTATCCCATCCCTCTCAAAGTGACAGCCTGTGCTGGCTCAAAGTGGTAGAACTTTGCTCTGATACCCAGTGCTGGAACTGGAGGAGAGAGGGAGCCTTGGAGCATTAAACATGTGGGACTGAAAGAAAATCCCCTGTGCTCAAGAATGGTTGGTAAATCGGTCAAAATGATGGAGTACATATAGAGATAGAGCTTGGGTAAGTCAGCCCTCTCACAATCCACATCACTTAGCCATGGAGGACAAGGCTCACACACTAGAGTCCATTATCTCACACAAGAGATGAAATCAGCCTAGCAATGAGGTTGACAAATCACAAACAACCTAGAGAGCTAGAAAAATCTCTCATGGTACACTCCTAGTGGTCACATAACCATCAATCCCATGGAGAATCACCATGTGTCCATGGCTAGCACACAAGGATCTCACCTCACATAAACCGTAAGGAGAGGTACCTTTTTCCTAGTCAGCACACTCTCACAAAGCAACCCAAGAATCTAAGAGCTTTTTTGATATTTCTCCCATCAAGTCTTGACCCTGGACCTCTTGCCTTTTTTCTTTTCTCAGGCTAAGGCATGGAGCCATCACCCATGGTTACCCAGAGACTGGCGGTTGATGACCCTGAAAACTTTGAAAATTCATATCTCCCAATCGGATCGTTGGACCGGTCTGAAACTTGGACTCTAGACATTTTGCCACCTAATCTTTTTAATGATGAATTTGGATTGACAATATAAGGAGGCATCTGGTGTTTCCCTTGAAGTTTCTCCTGTGGACCTGAAACTCAGCCGCATGGCTCCTTTCACAACATAGTCCGTCCTTTGCCTGTCCAAATGTGAGCTATGGACAAGGGGCATATTTGTTCAATGGTAATGACCATAACTCTCTCGCTGATGATCTAATTCCTCAAGACGTCACTGGTCAAGACGTGATGGGAAGATGATTTCCAAAAAGGTCCTTGATTATTGGATTGCCTTATCAGAGTGTGCTGTCTAGGCTCAAGATACCTTTCCTCACATTTTAGGTAAGGTGAAATCCTTGTGTGTTAGCCATGGACACATGGTTATTCTCCGTGTGATTTTGGGTTGTGTGACCACTAGAAGTGCGCCAAAAGAGTATTCTATAGCTCTCTAGGTCGTGTATAAATGGTTAGCCTGATTTCTAGGCTCATTTCCTCTCTTCGGTGAGATTGTGGACTCTGGTGTGTAAGCGTTAGCCTCCATGACTGAGTAGTGTGTATTATGACACAGCAGACTAGCCCAAGCTCTAGCTCTTTATGTACGAAATCAGTTTCAGTGATTGGACAAGCAGTCTTTGACACAATGAATGCCCTTTCAGTGCCACATGCTTGCAGCTCCAATGTCAAATCTCTCATCCAGATCCAACACATGACATGAGAGCCCAATTCTACCATTTTTGGCCAGTGCAGGTCAATAATTCAAAAGTAACAGGTTAAGGTGAAACGTAACCAAATGAGAAAATCTACCAATGAAGCCCAAGGTTCATAAGACAAGCTTTCCAGTGACCGCAAGATTGTGAAGAGTGAACGATTGGATGCAGATACATGCTCAAAGCAAGGTCGCTTAGGGCTACTCTATTCTCTCTGAGTAATACAAGCACCTTGTGATGATTGTAACTCTGATGCTTCTTGCTCAAGTTTAAAATGTAGCACATGCAAATTGAATTTTATTCTCCCTAAGTATTGCATTGGTGCATAAATCATTGCATTCCATCAGTACGTTTGGGAGAAACACGATTGCAAGTTGGCTGGTCTGAGCTGGAATAGGAGTAGCAGCATACCCTATCTTCAAAAGGCCATATATTTCACAATCCCTTATTGATGACCCTGTTTTATGGATTTATCTGAAATATTTCAAGCTGAGTATTCCAGTTTTGGGTGCTTTTTCCTAAACTCGCAGTCTGCTGGCCTCTACTATCCATTTTCTATTAGAAAACTCTATGGCAGAAGCACAAGTAGAAGCAAGGATAGCACTGCCACTCAAGTGCAACGTGGAATATCACCAAGGCTAAAAATACCAGCAATAAGCGTGGTGACGGCAGCTCAGCACTTTTCGGGGGGGGGAGGGATGTGCCGATTTCATGTTTTGAGATATCCGTACCCGCCTCCTGTTGGAGGAGAGGGGTTTGTCAAGGTCACGAGCGGCAACGAGCCAACTCCAAAACTGGAAGCAAAGGGCAAAGAGGTACAACAGATGAAAGATCATCTACAAGTGTAGTAGCGGCGTATGAGGAGTGGAGAAAGAAGGACAGGCATGCCTATAGGTTGCTTGCCAACACCATCTTCAGCCTACATCTTCAGTATGTGATTGACAAGGCTAGTGCAAAGGAGGGGTAGGATGTGTTGTGGAAGAAGCATGAAGATAAAGATCCTGCATTCCGCATGATTTGATAGGAGAAGATGAAGGTATTAATAATACAGGATAGTGAATGGATGGAGGCGTACCTAGGGAAAGCAAAGGATTTAGCAAAGCAGGTGAAAGCGACCGGGAACCCTATGGCATAGATGTGTTACATCATCCTCTTCCTGAGGGGACTCCCGAACAAGCTACGACATGGTGCGAGAACGAGTAAAGTGACAGCCAACTCTCGACCTTGACTTAATGTGCATGCAGTTGGTGGAGGTAGAACTATGCCCCAATGCGGGAAAGTGAAATGGCAATAGCAACAACAAAACAGCTTTTGTGGCAATGAGTTCACGCAACCAGCAACAGCAGTATTGTAGGGAGTGAAGAGGCAGGAAGAAAGGCAAGTACCACTATTGCCAAAAAAAGAGGCACTACAAGAAAGAGTGCCTCAACTTCAAGAGGGACCAAGAGTAGTAGCAAAGCACAAAAAGAAGTAGTCTCCATAGTTACAGTAACAACTGTGATAATAGCATCAACAAGAGGAGCAGTCGATAGAGTGCACCACTTTGGGAACATGAACGTGGCCAAGAAATTGTGCGTCTGCCTCTTCATTGCAAAGTCTGACATGTCATAGGTGGAGAAGGCGGACGTGGTATGGTAAAAGGTCTCAGGGTACACCAGGAGTCTAATGCACCACAATGAGTGGTTCTCGCAGTTGCTGTCCATTCCCCCTCGACCTATTGCTTTGGATGATGATCAGGTGGTGTATGCAAAGAAGATTGGGATTGTGGATATCAGGTTGGATAACCCACGTGGCATTGGAGTACGAGCGTTTCATGGCGTGGTGTATGGACCTATTGTTGTATTCAATCTATTTGTAGTCTCCTCTTTCACCAACACAGGTTTGCACGTTGTCCTTGACGATGACTACGGCTACATTCTCTACAAGGACACAAGGCAAGAGTTTGCAAGGTCAGTGAAGAAGGGTGATATGTACCGCTAGGGGCAAGTAAGATCCTACATGAACAGAGCCTTGTAGTAGTGGTGCACAAAACAAATGGTGAGATCTGGCATGCGCGCTATGATGATTCCCGCATGCGTGCCTTGTAGCGGCTTCAAGCAAAGCAGAGGGTGCACGACTTGCCCACCATTTCCAGCTTTGAGAAGCAATTGTACATTGACTATTTGGATGGGAAGCAGCATCACGAGGCACTCTGTAGTAGGGGTGCATGCAAAGGAGGTTGTGGAGCTGGTTTATACACACCTGATATAGACCTCGAGATTTGGAGGCTCTCTATGTTTTCTGACCTTCATTGATGATTTGAGCGGTTACACTGCTGTGTAATTCCTCTCTTCCAAGGACCAGTGCTTGAACAGGTTCATGGAATTCAAGGCGATGGCAGAGAACCAGACTGGCAAGAAAATCAAGGCGATACAGAGCGACCGCGGTGGAAAGCACCTAAGCAAGGACGTCTAGTTCATAGCGGCTGGCGTAAAGGTGGACCGTACCGCATCCTACTTGCCGCAGTAGAACAATGTAGCACAACATGCCAGCCACATCACCGTTGAGTCTGTGCGCTCCATGCTACACGCGGCTTGACTCAGCTATGATTTCTGGGCTTAAGCAGTGAGCAATGTGGTGTACACGATGAACCACAGTCCAATCAAGGCACTAGAGCAGATCACACCGTACGAGGTATGATTGAGTAGGAAACGAAGTGAAGGCTACCTGTGTGCATTTGGCAGCTTGGTGCACATGCACATGTCCAAGGAGAAGCGGCAGAAATAGGATGCAAAGAGTAGGCATATACTTATGATTAGCTATGATATTGCTAGCAAGGTGTATCACCATATGAGAGGGGTACTTACTACGTCATCATCTTCAAGGATGTCTTCTTGAACAAAACCAATGTTGTTCGCACCAACATCATGTGTGAAGAGGTTGTAAACCCAAAGGCAAACAAGGTAGTAAAGCAGATACCCTTCTTGACCCAGTCTATCATAACCCTTCCTCTATGGTGACAATCAGAGAACCTCACTACCCTTCCATGTTTGACATAGCAGATACGTCAGCCTCATTGGCAGAAGTTCAAGCACCATCGCGCCAGCCCATTGCTAACGCTCAAGCACCAGGTCACAAGTGCCCTCTCAGGGTGCGCCAAAAGCCTAGTGAGCGCGGCAATTTTAGGATGCCACGGAAACCAAAATAGATTAATGTCGAAGTTGAAACAGATTCAAATGAGCTAGCAACTTAGGTGGAGGCAATGGCTACACCTGATGTAACATACAAGATGCTATACAGTCGAAGACAGAATGAGAGCTCAACAACAACATGTGGGAGCTGCCAGAGCGTTGACTTAGGTGCAAGGTGATCAATTGCAAGTGGATTTTAAAGAAAAACCAAGGAGCTGATTGCAACCTAAGAAAAAACAAGGCAAGACTA
>SZWC01001984.1:208125-245158 GCA_023375785.1 Penium margaritaceum | reverse complement strand
CCGGAGACTGCAACGGCTGAGGTGAAGGAGGCATACAAGAAGCGCAACAAAAAGGCGTTGGCGCTCCTTGTGTCCGCGTTATGCCCACCACAACTTGGGCACATCCAAGGATGCACCCTGGCCGCGGACGCATGGTCAAAACTCTGCTCCATCTACCAGTCAAGCAATCTTGCCAACCAGCTCTTCATCTTCAAACGGCTCGTCACCCTCCGAGCCAACGAAGGCGACAACATCATGGAGATCATGCAGGAGATTGAGTCCCTCGCAGCGGAGTGCGTGGCCACGGGTTGGGAGGTCGACTCTCAGTTGCAAGCTATGATCCTCCTTCTGGCCTTGCCAGACAGTTGGAGTCCCATGATCACAGTCCTTGGTGGCTGGCCTTCCGACGAGCTGAAGTACCCCAAGGTTGCTGAGTACGTACGCAATGAGTGGATGCGACGTGGCGGTCGAGAGAGTGCAGCGGCATCAAGTTCAGCTTACACGGTTCATCCTCAAAGTGGAGGCCGAGGCGACTAGTGGAAGGGTGCCAAACAGGGCACTAAGAAGGGTGCAAGAAGGGGGAGTGCTTCAACTGCGGCAAGGAGAGCCACTACGCGCGCAACTGTCCCAAGAAGAAAACAGATCGGTCGCAGCGGGGCGGGAAGAAAGATGAGCACGCCCTTATGGCGTACAACTCCACCAACTTGAAGGATCCGTGAGTTGCCGTCATCGACTCCGGATCAGGCCGCCACACGCAATGCAACAGGGTGGAATTTGTCACCTACGGCGCCTCGGAGAGACACATGACGGTGGCCAATGGAAAAACAGAGGTGGCCGCCGGTGAGGGTAACGTCCGCATTGAGTCAATTGTGGATGGAAAACCTGTCACGAGCACAATCTACGATGTGCTGCATATGCCTAACTTTGGGGCAAACCTGCTCTCCGTCAGCCACCTTACCGACAAGGGACTTGAGGTGCTCTTCACAAAGAAGGAGGCCGTCATCCGCAAAGAGGGCAAAGGTGAGGTGATTGCACTTGCCAAGAGGGAGGAAGACTTGTACCTGCTACACGCAAAGATCCTCAGCAGCCGGGTGGGGTCCAACGCCGCCAACCTTGCAACGAAGGATGGAGGAGATTTGGACCTATGGCACCGCCTACTCTGCCACATTTCTCCATCAACAGTGAAAGAGATGGCTAACAGGGAAGTGGTGCGGGGTCTCCAAATCAGCGGCCTTGATGGAACCAACGAGACCGTGTGTGAGCCATGCATCATTGGCAAATCAACTCGGCAGCCGTTTGTCGCCAAGGGGACGCGTGCATCGGCAAAACTGGCCGTGGTACACACAGATGTGTGTGGACCGCTTGAGAGCTTTATCGGCGGAGCTCGCTACTTCCTCACCTTCATCGATGACCACAGCCGGAAACTCTACCTCTACCCAATAAAGCGGAAGAGTGAGGTCCTTGCGTGCATGCAAGAGTTTGTGGCTGATGTGGAGCGGCAAACAGAGTTGAAGGTGAAGGCGTTCCGGAGTGACAACGGCGGTGAATATGCGGGGTGCCTTGGGTGGATGAAGAGCAAGGGGATTGAGTGGCAGAAAACAACTCCACACTCCCCACAACAGAATGGCGTCGCAGAGAGAGCGAATCGCACAATCCTTAACATGGTGCGATCCATGTTGACCGACGCTGGCCTTACACAACGGTATTGGGCGGAGGCGGCAAGGACAGCAGCGTACATCATGAATCTCATGCCGACCAAGCCGCTGAAGGACAAGGAGAGCAATGCGTGGAAGACGCCACAAGAAGTGTGGAGCGGGAGGAAGCCGGCGGTGGGTCACCTCCGCACGTTTGGTTGTGTTGCTCATGCAATGGTGCAGGCAAGTGAGGGACGGAGCAAGCTGGACCCGCGTACCCGTCGGTGTATTTTCCTTGGATATGAGAGCGGAAGCAAGGCGTATCGTCTCTTTGACCCAAGGAGGCAGCAGATTGTGCGGAGTTGCGACGTCACGTTCAACGAGAAAAACCGTTGGACAGACAAGGAGGCAGGTCTCTCCAAGAGGGAGGAGTGGATGCCACTCCTTGAGGGGGAGACGCCGGAGGACGTGAATGAGGGTGACGTCCTCGCAGCAGCACCAGCCAAAGAGGATCGCCCGAGGGATGTGCAACCGGCAGAACATGTTCCGGCCAGTTCGGAAGAAGAATCCGAAGCACCGGAGATGGACGTGGAGGCGGGGAGTCGACCGATGTCTCCAAGGTCTCCAAGAGGGGGGGAGCAGGCGCTTGGAGAGGATGGCGCCGAAAGGGGTCAGCAACAAGAACAACCGCCTCAACAGCCCCGCACGAGCAGCCGTGTGCGAAGAAGGACAAAAATATACGATGCCGACAAGGGCATTTAGACTGAGTTCGCGCAAGAGGAGCCTCAAGGAGGCACTGCACAAGAAGGATGGGGCTGAGTGGGAGGAAGAAATAAAATGTAAGCTCGCCTCCCATGAGGAGAAAGTCTCCTCAGTTATAGGTTGAGCATGGACGACTGCCATGGGTGATGCGCAAGGGGGAGATTGTTGGAATGATGCTCCTCACCATGGCAGGAGTGACTCCAAAAAGGAACACCCAAAAGACAAGCCTTAGTGGCTTAGTGGTTAATGGTGTCCACCTCTAGAGGCAGGGGCCCGGGTTCAAGTCCCACAAGATGAAATTCTGCCCTGCCTCAAGGGAGGTGGAAAATAGATGCCAGGAAGCTAGCTCAACCTCTAGAGTTCCTCTTTAAGTTTCTAGAAGGCCAGGTGAGGGTCCAGGAAGGTGGCACACCTTCTAGAANCAAAACTATTGCCTCACTCTCTGACCAGATTTTGCCATCCTTGGAACCAATTGCCTCCATAGTTTCAGTCTCTCCAAAAACAGTTGGTGGTGTGAACCAGCCACTGCTAGGGACCCTCCAGGGTGCACACTCACCCTCAGGCCAACAACACGCCACAGAGCAATGGTGTTGCCAAACGGATGAATCAGACCATCCTCGGCATGGTGCGTAGCATGCTCTTCGATGCAAAGCTTCCATCGTGGTTCTAGGCAGAAGCGGCAAGAACGGCATGCTATCTTGTCAACCTCACTCCTGCGGCTGCTCTGGGCAGGCGCGGAAAGAAGAAGGGAAAGCAACAGATGACGCCACAAGAAGTTTGGTCAGGGAAGAAGTCGGACGCATCACACCTGAAAGTATTTGACTGCACCGCATGGGCAAAGATCCAGGCGGGTGAGGATGCTAGCAAGCTGGATGCAAGAGCACGAAAGTGCGTTATGGTGGGCTATGAGACGACCCACAAGACCTACCGCCTGTGGGACCTGGCAGGAAGGAGACTCATCACCAGCCGGGACGTAACCTTTGACGAAAGGAAACCAGGCAAGGAAGAGATGCTTGATCCCAAGCAAGCTCCAAAACAGGGAGAGTGGTTGGTGCTGCTGGAGTCAGGAGATCAAGCTCCCCAATACTGGCAAGTGGTGCTGGTACAGCAGGCCGTGAAGAACAGTGGTGTGGCAGGGAGAGCGGCTGCGTAGGCTGACACAACAGCAAGCTTTGACACTGAGTCGGCGACGCCTGAGGCCTCTGAAAACAGCTTGGAGGCCAGTGGCTCTTCAAAAGAAGAAAACTTAACTTCAGGCCAGCCAACAGCACAGGAGCAACAGCATTGTGAAGATCCACAAGCAATGCAACATCGCAGCACACGACAAAGAAAACAAACTCCAAAGTACGGCGCTAACATCGGAAGCTGGACTGGACTGAGCTGGTCCTGTTTGGCTCATGGAGAGCCGCTCACTGTGGCTAAGGCGCTGGCAAGGCCCGATGCGGCCAAGTGGAAGGAGGCGGTGGACAGCGAGCTCGTGTCCATCAAAGAAAATGGCACATGGGTGCTGGTGTACAGACCTGCTAACGCTCACGTGGTGGGCTCAAAGTGGGTGCTCAGGTTGAAGCGGAAGCAAGATGATAGCATCCACAAGTACAAGGAAAGGGTTGTGGCAAAAGGATTCTTATAGCGCGCAGGGTCTGAGTACGATGAGATCTTTGCACCGGTTGTCATGTTTGCCTCAATCAGGTCCCTGTTTGCCGTCGCTGCCGCCAAAGACCTTAAGATCCACCAGATGGTTGTGAAGACAGCTTTCCTTTATGGGAAGCTCAAAAAGGAGGTGCTAATGGAGGTACCTGAAGATGTCAAAGCACTCAAGGGTAAGGTGTGCAAGCTGGTGAAGGTGTTGTACGGGCTGAAACAGGCCCCATGGATCTGATACAAGGAGATGGACAGCTTCATGGCTGAGATCTCCTTTGCACATTGCAAGAATGACCCCAGCGTCTATGTGCAAGAGGAAAAACGTGGCTTGCTGCTCGTGGCGTTGTATGTGGATGATCTCATCATGTGTTCTTTCTCACAGGAGGCCCTTACGGACCTCAAGAAAAACTTGGCTAGCAAGTTTAAGATGAAGGACATGTGACCTCTCGAGTACTACCTCGGGATTGCAGTTCACCGCAACCGCAAAGCAGGCACCATCGAGCTCAACCAGACCAAGTACATCATGGATGTCTTGAAGCGCTACAACATGGAGGACTGCAAACCCGTCAGTACCCCCATGGCCTCCGACTGCAAGCTCTCCTCCTCCATGTCACCAAGCAACGAGGCAGACCGGCGGGAGATGCAAAACATTCCATACCAGTCCCCCGTTGAAAGCCTCATGTATGCAATGGTGGTAACACGACCTGACATTGCTTATGCAGTGGGTCAGGTGAGCAGGTTTGTGGCCAACCCTGGGCCACAACATTGGCAAGTTGTGAAGCGATTTTTTTGCTACCTCAAAAAGAATCGGCACGTCGGACAACGGTTTGGATGTCTAGAAGGATCAAACTTGCTGCGTCTGACAAGCTACAGTGACGCGGACTGGGGAGGACGGATTGATGAGAGGAAGTCCACCTCAGGGTTTGTCTGTCTTCTCAACAGTGGTGCGGTCTCTTGGGCAAGCAGGAAGCAAGAATGCGTGTCGCTTTCTACTGCTGAGGCGGAGTACATTGCACTCTCCGAAGTGTGCAAGGAAACGCAATGGCTTTCCGATTTGCTTGATGAGATCAAGGAACCACAACAGGAAGCAACGGTCATCCGCATCGACAACCAAAGTGCCATCGCTATGGGAGAGGATGACATAATCTCCCGGTGTACAAAGTACATCGATGTTCGGTACCACTACTCATGTGATGTTGTCGCCAAGGGAGCACGTAGCAACCAGGAAAATGCTTGCGGACTTCTTGACAAAGCCGCTAGACAACGACTTGCATTTTGTAGGTGCTCAAGGAGTCGGCATGGTGGATGCAAGAGATGAGAACTAAAGACCAAGAAAGTTGACGTGCACAAACACAACCTAGAGCTACAGGTTCATGTCGAAGAAAACTACCACAGCAGGTGGCCTAAGGTGCAAGGGAGAGATTGTTGTTCTTCTATGCCCCATGGCCACTGCTATGGCTTGACGGACAGGTTGGACATGCCCTGCTCCCTTGGAGTAAGTCCCCCAAACGTTGTTCGTGATGCAAGTCCAAGCAAGACACCAGAAGTGTAGCGCAACAGATAGCATGTTGGACTTAGGAACAACAGGTCTTGCGATCAAGTCTTGATGTGCGTAGGAGGTTTTTGACCCTTTGAGCACAAGGGAAGTTTCATAGACATTTCTCAATGCATGAAGAGAGTGCGCCACTTGGCGGTCAATGGATGCGCCAATTGGCGAACTGGTGAGGTGGTGTGGAGTGACCACCCCAAAAGTGCCACTACCCAGACATCTTAGAAGCCAGGCCTACGACTATATATACAAGGATCATTCCTTATTCCAATTACACAATCTGGTCTTAGATGCTCCTCACAGAGTTGTCCAACTGAGGAAGAGTATAAAGAAGACACTGGTTGGTCTAAGCCCCAGTTGTTAGTCTTTGACTAGCACCTCAAGCAAATGTGACCAAGTGTTAATTGGACACAGTTGCTAGCAAGTGATTGCCCAGGAACTGCTCGGTGTGGAATCGTAATCCTGAGGGTGATATCTTCTCCCAGCTGAAATGCTAGGAGCGGAAGGCAGGTGCTATTGTGTCGGCCCTGTTTTCTAGTCTGTTTGCCTCAGGCCTGTTGACACATATCAGGTCAAGAGTTTGCCTCCATCAGGTCCCTACTTGCCGTCGCTGCTATCAAAGACCTTGAGATCCATCAGATGGATGTAAAGACAGCCTTTCTTTATGGGAAGGTGGATAAGGAGGTGCTAATGGAGGAACTAGAAGGTGTCAAAGCACCTGAGGGTAAGGTGTGCAAGCTGGTGAAGACGTTGTACGGGCTAAAAGAGGCCCCACGGATCTGGTACACGGAGATTGATAGCTTCATGGCTGAGATCTCCTTTGCACATTGTCACTCTCTATGTGCGGGAGGAAAATCTTGGCTTGCATTTCGTGGAGTTGTATGTTGACGATCTTATCATGTATTCGTCCTTGCAGGAGGCCCTTACGGACCTCAAGAAAAATCTTGCAAGCAAATTCAAGATGAAAGACATGGGAGCTCTCGAGTACTACCCAAGGATTGCTTTTCACCGTAGCCGCAAAGCAGGCAGCATGGAGCTCAACCAGACCAAGTATACCATGGACGTCTTGAAGCGCTACAACATGGAGGACTGCAAACCCGTGAGGACCCCCATGCTCTCCGGCTGTAAGCTCTCCTCCTCGATGTCACCAAGCAATGAGGTACTCCAGCGGAAGGTGCAACACATTCTGTACCAGTCCACCGTTGGGAGCCTTATGTATGCAATGGTGGGAATGCGACCTGACATTGCTTATGTAGTGGGTCAGGTGAGCGCATTTGTGGCCAATCGTGGGCTCGAACATTTGCAAGCTGTGAAGTTGATTTTTCACTATCTATAAAGGACTTGGCATGTGTAACTTCAGTTTGGAGGTCTAGAAGGATCAGCCTCGCAGCAAATGACATGCTACACTGACGCGGACTAGGGAGGACAGATTGTTGACATGAAGCTCACCTCTGGATTTTTCTGTCTTCTCAACGGTGGAGCCGTCTTGTGGGCAAGCAGGAAGCAGGAGTGTTTGTCACTTTCTACTACTAAGGTCGAGAACATTGCACTCTCCAAAGTGTGCTAGGAAACACAATGGCTTCTCAGTTTGCTTGATGAAATAAAGGCACCACAAGAGGAAGCAACGGTCATCCACATTGACAACCAAAGTGCCATCGCTATGGGACAAGAGGACATGATCTCTCGGCACACAAAGTACATCCACATTCGGTACCACTACTTACGTGACCTTGTCGCCAAGAACGTCGTGGAACTAGAGTACGTCGCAACCAAGAAAATTATTGCAGACTTCTTGATAAAGCGGCTAGAGTGCGACTTGCATGTTGCAGGTGCTCAAGGAGTCGGCATGGTGGATGCAAGAGATGAGAATTAAAGATGAAGAAAGGTGACATGCACAAACACAACCAAGAGCTACATATTCATGTAAGTGAAAACTACCACAGCAGGAAGCCTAAGGTATAAGGGAGAGATTGTTGTTCTTCTATGCCCCATGCTCTTGTATGGCCACTGCTATGGCTTGACGGATAGGTTGGACATGCAACAAGCCTTGTTTGTAGTGCAAATCCAAGTGAGATACCAGAGGTGTAGCGCAGCGGATAGCACATTAGACTTAGGAATAAGAGTTCTTGCAATCAAGCCTTAACGTGTACAAGAGGATTTTTTAATCTTTCTATAGAAGGGAAGCTTCTAAGACATTTCTCCATGCATGAGGACAGTGCACCAAATGGCGGTCGGTAGATGCGCCAATTGGCGGACTGGTGAGGTGGTGTAGAGTGACTACTCAAAAAGTACCACTATCCACAGACCGTAGAAGCCAGGCCTAGAACTATATGTACCAGGGTCATTCCTCATTGTAATTATGGATTCTGGCTTTAGATGTTCCTCACAGAGCTGTCCAACTAAGGAACAGTATAAAGAAGACACTAGTTGGTCTAAATCCCATGAGATAATCTTTGTTTAGCACCTTGCGCAAAAGTAACCAAGTGTTAAGTGGACACAATTGCTAGCAAGTGATTGCCTAGGAACTGCTTAGTGTGGAACCGCGATACTCAGGATCATATCTTCTCCTAGCTAAAATGCTTGGAGCAGATGGCAGGTGCTATTGTGTTGACTTTGTTTTCTAGTCCGTTTTCCTAAGGCCGGTTGACACTCATGACCATTCTACTAGCGTTAGACGCTATAGTCACACTCACAGCGCTCAAATCCCATGCACTGCAGCGCCGCATCCGAATTCTCGTTCCTAGCATGCGACGCTTGCTTGAGGCCATTCAGTGACTTCTGCAGCTTACAAACCTGGCGTTCCTGGCCACCCATGACGAATCCCTCTAGCTGCTCCATGAAGATGTCCTCGTCCACGTCAACGTTCAAGAATATCGTCCTTACATCCATATGGAGGATCTGAAAGCCCTCAGCTACTGCATAAGAGAGGAACCTGCACACAAAGGGAAACTTCAACAACTACAACTATTCAAAAGGACCATCCGGCTCAATTTTACGTCCACAGGAGCAAGTTCAAGGAAACTACCAGATGGCTGATCTGATTGTCAATCTAACCCTACTATTGAAAAGATCAGTTGTTTAAATGTCTATGGTCCAAGTTTCGAGCCGAACAAATGGTCTGATTGAGAGATATCAATTTTCAAAACTTCCGGGATCATCGACCTCCGGTGTCTAGGTGACCATGGGCGATGGTTCCATGCCTTAGCCAGAGAAAAGAAAAAGAGGCAAGAGGTCCAAGGTCAAGACCGGACGGGAAAAACATCCAAAAAGGTCCTAGATTATGAGGTTGCGTTGTCAGAGTCTGCTATCTAGGAAAAAGGTACCTCTCCTTCCTTTCTACGTGAGGTGAGATCCTTGTGTACAAGCCATGGACACGTGGTAATCATCCATGGGATTTTGGGTTATGTGACCACTGGGAGTGTGCCATGAGAGCATTTTCTAGCTCTGGAGATCGTGTGTGAGTGGTCAGCCTGATTACTAGGCTGGTTTCCTCTCTTGTGTGAGATTATGGACTGTATTGTGTTAGCCTTAGCCTCCATGGCTAAGTGGTGTGGCTTGTGTGAGGGCTGACTTGGCCAAGCTTTAGCTCTATATGTACTCCATGGTTTTGAGTGATTCAACAACCAATCTTCAGCACAATTGATGTCCTTTTATTCCCACATGCTCTCTTCTCCAAGGCTCCCTCTCTCCTCCAATTCCAACACATGGTATCATAGACAGATTTTGCCACGTTCAACCAGCACAGGCCATTACATTCAGAGTGACCGGTAAGGGTCAAAAACTGACCAAATGTCAAGATCAACCACAAGATCTTAAAGGTTGCAAGACAAGCCTTGTGAAAAGCTCAAGATTCAAAAGATCAAAGAAGTGGATTGAGAGTTATGCTCAAAACAAGGTTGGCCAGGACTACACTCTTCTCTTTGAGTAAGACCGTCGCCTTGTGATGACCATAACTGTCTGATTTCTTTTTCAAAATTATAAAGTAGCACATGCAAATTGAATTATTTTCTCTAAGATTTCTATTGGTGCAAAAGTATTTGAATTCATTGGTAGGTTTTGGAGAAACACCGCTTACAAGCTAGCTGGTCAAAGGTGTAGTAGGAGCATGAGGATACCCCATTTTCAAAATGGGATATCTCTTGAAATCTCGTGTTGATCACCTTGTTTTGTGGACCAATCTGAAAGGTTTTGAGCGGACGTTTCCAGCGGTGGGTTTTTTTTATCCAAATGTTTTGTCTACTCCCCTTTACTTTCCATTATCTGTCAGCCAGATTTTTGGCAGAAGCAGTAGTAGAAGCATGGATAAGCCCACTACTCAAGGGCAGCGTTTAGCATCACCAAAGGTCAAAATGGCACCAACAGGCATGGTAAGAGTAGCCTAGCCCTTGGAGATGCTGCAAGGGTGTGCCAACTTACATTTAGGAAGATTTGTACCCCCCTCTTCTAAGAGGAGAGAGTTTTGTGGGAGGTGGTTGTTGACCTGATATGCTCCTTGTCCATGGCTGACATTGGGACAGGCAGAGGACGGACTAGGCATGCACTGCTCCCTTGGATCAAGTCCCCTAAGTCTGGTCCAGATAGACAAGGCATGCACCGTTCCTTTGGAGCAAGTCTCCTTGGTCTAAACTGGATAGTATAGCCAGCAAACACTACTTAGGACAACGCCTTGTGGCTTAGACGTTCCGGAGTTAGTCTCAAGAGCAAGAGAACATTGGGTCAGATCCTAGCACGGCGACTAATTTTTTTCATGACCAAAAGGGGGATAGGAAGGTTCTTAAAAACATCTGAGAACATTCCAGGGTCCTTCCTGGTGGCTGGCACCACTTGGCGGTCACACGGAGCGCCATGCAGGCAAGGGTGATGATGGAATCCAGATTACCCCCAAAGTGGCTCATCCAAGGAACCACTGCGCGCCTAGGCTACAGGTTGGCTCTAGGACTATACGAACCTATCACTTGCATGTCATTGAGTGTAATTCTTACCTTTGAGACTCTTAATAGAGTTTTCCACCAGAGGTAGACGCTAAATAAGCATTGGTTGGTCTAAGCCCAAGGAGTTTGCTCCTCATGTGAAAGTGACCAAATGCTAAAGTGCAGTGCAAGGAAGTGATTTCTATGAACTGTTTAGTGAAAAACCTTGGCTCTAAGGGTGATATCATCTCTTGGTTGCAACACCAAGAGCGGTCGACGGGTAACTCGACCGGAACCCATTTTCTAGACCGTCGCCTCAGGCAAGTTGACAAAGGGTTATGAGCCCACACTGACTAGTTGTAAGGCACGCTTCTGCGCACTCTCGAATCTCTCTGACTTGCAGCGCACATCAGCTCCATCAGCTCCATCTTCTCCATCTATTCCATCAGCTCCTACTACGAAAACTGGCACTGAACAAACAAGGGCCAAGGATAAGTTCTGCCCTTGGAGGTACGACCCTTTGGCCCTAACCAGGATAAGCAATGTCCTTGGAGGCACGACCCTGGGTTCGCTAGTGTGCGTTCTTCTCTGTTTGCACGTGATGAACGCCTAAGGGGTAAGCGACGGATCTGCACCTTTGAAACCGGTAGCAAGCAATAGCCTACATTAGCCTATATCGGCCTCAACGAAGCAAAGAAGCAGAGAAGAAAGGAAGCAATATGACGACACCCGTGACACTGACTCTTGAGTAGGTCAACAGTAGGATGTCAAAGTTCACAAGGTTTTGTTTTTCCTTATGGGAATGGCAATCTGAGATTTTCATGAGGCTGCGTTACTTGAAGATATTCCTTGGAGATGAGGTTGAACCTCCAAAAGCAGATAGTAGATATGAAGCGTGGAGTGTCAAAAATGACATGGCGCTTGCGATTCTTCTACCATCAGTACATGAGTCACAGCATGTCCACCTCCAAGGTATGACACATATATCAAAAGCTTATGAGAAGCTTGCACGTGTACACCAATTAACGGCTCTTGCAAATCACCTCTTCACCCTTTGAAAGCTGATTTTGACGAGGGTGAGCGTGGGAGAGCTAATTCCACACTTCCTATTGTAGTTTGAAGGACTGTTGCAACAAGTGACCCAAATATACTGGGAAATCGCCCTCAACATGCAGGCCACGATCCTCCTCATGGCGCTACCTGAAAGCAAGGGTCCTCTGATCACTGTCTTTGGCGGTTGGAACAAGGAGGATTTGACGTATGAGGCAGTGTCCGAATACGTGCGGAAGGAGGTTATGAATCGCAGCAATAGTGCTGCTAACATTGCAGCTTATGTCGCACAGTACGGTGGTCGTGGCAACAACTCTTCTTCCAGTCATAGTGGCAGCAAAAGCGGTGGCGGTGGAGGAAAAGAAAATGGTGGCGATAGAAGGAGTTTTATGCGTCCTGGGAAGTGCCATAAGTGTAGTAGGCCCTAGTATTGGACATGGGAGTGACGGCAACCAAGGGAGCGGCACTGCTCAAACGTGGAGCGTACGAGCACGACTCTGGCATGGACCACCACTTTTCAAGGGAGAAGGATGGGTTAATCTCCATTAGGGACACTGAACATCGCTTCAGGTGTACCAACGACAGCCTTGTCCACGCGCAAGGTGAGGGAGATCAGTTGATTAGCATCAATGTAAACGGTTCTGAAAAAGACTTGAGGCTAGAGAACGTCGCCTACCTGTTGTATTCTGTGGCAAACCTTTTCTTAGTGTCCAAAATCAGTGACCACGACATAATGGTCGTCTTCACGGAGGAAGAGGCTGTGATTTTCAAGAACAAGGACATGAAGATCTCCTATCCAAAGGAGAGTCTTGTCGCACAGGTCCCAAGAGTTGATGGGCTCTACGTGTTGCAGACCAAGCCCCTTGAGAGTACAAATGAGGGATATGCAGTGGTTCAAGAGCCTAAGTCTCCAAAGCCTGATGTTACAACACAGGCCGTCAGCATGGCGGCCAACTCCTGTGACACAGATGCTGAGCTTTGGCACAGGCGGTTTGGCCATGTGGCTGACAGCACACTCCAAGCTATTCAGCAACATGAAGTGTTAGGCATGCCTGCTGCATGTAGGCTTAGAGTACGAGAAGACCTTTGTGCCTATCGTCACCTTTGCCTCCACTAGATCCATATTGGGCATCGCTGCTGCAAAAGATTTGCAGGTCCACCAGATGGACGTCAAGACATCTTTCCTCTAGGTGACGCTAGATAAAGAAGTGCTGATGGAAATGCCGGAGGGAGTGAAAGCTTCACAAGAAAAGGTTTGCAAACTAGTCAAAGCACTTTACGGGCTGAAACAGGCTCCAAAGATGTGGTACAAGGAGTTGGACGGCTTCATGGCCGGGCTCACCTTCACGCACTACCACAATGATCCTAGTGTCTATATGCGGAAGGATGAGCAAGGCTTGATGTTGGTTTCACGGTACGTTGATGACCTCATCATCTGCTTGTTGTTGATCAAGCTGTTGAACAAGCTGAAGATAGATCTCAGTAACAGATTCAAGATGAAGGACATGGGCCCGCTTGAGTTCTACCTCGGGATAGCCATCCACCAAAATGGAGTAGTAGGCCCCATCGAGCTGAACTAGACCAAGTACATCAGAACATGGAGGACAGCAAGCCCATATGCACACCCATGTCAACAGACATCAAGCTCTCCTCCTCCACGAGCCCCAGCACGGAAGCAGAATGGCGTGAGATGGAGAACATTCCCTACCAGTCTTTTATTGGCTGCCTCATGTATGCCATGATAGGAACACGCCCTGACATTTGCTATGCTCTGGGACAAGTGAGCAGGATTGTAGCCAGTCCAGGGCTAGACAACTGACAAGCAGTCCAGCGCATCATGCGCTATCTACAGAAGACCTGACACATGGGACTCAAGTTTGGATGCCAAGAAGGATCTCACCCACTGCGGCTGGCATGCTTCAAAGACGCCGACTGGGGAGAAAAATTGATGACCAAAAGTCCACTTCGGGCTTTGTGTGCCACTTGAATGTCTCGGCAGACCAAGTACATCAACATCAGGTACCACTACTCACGTGACGTGGTGGCAAAGGAGATCGTGGACCCGGAATACGTGAAGACCAGGAAGATGCTCGCAGATTGCATGACAAAGGCGTTAGATAGAGAATTGCACTCTACAGGTACTCAAGGCATCGGTATGGTCAACGCAGTGGACAAAGACTGAGGCCATGACTGCTGGAGAGAAGAGAGATCTCATAGCTAATGGACAGAGGTGCAACAGAGATTTTGTTGACCTGATATGCTTGTTGGAACTGGAGGAGAGAAGGAGCCTTGTAGAAGCAAGCATGGGGGATTCGAAGGGCATTACTTGTGCTAAAGAATGGTTGTTGAATCACTCAAAATGATGGAGTACATATAGAGTTGGAGCTTGGGCAAGTCAGCCCTCTCACAAGTCACACCACTTAGCCTTGGAGGCTAAGGCTCACACACTAGAGTCCACAATCTCACACAAGGGAGGAAATCAGCCTAGCAGTCAGGCTGACCACTCACACACGACCTAGAGAGCTAGAAAATGCTCTCATGGCACACTCCTAATGGTCACATAACCCATAATCCCATGGAGAATTGCCATGTATCCATGGCTAGCACACAAGGATCTCACCTCACCTAAAAAACGAGGAGAGGTACCTTTTTCCTAGTCAGCACAATCTAAAAAGGCAACCCAAGAATCTAGAACCTTTTTGGATATTTCTCCCATCAGGTCTTAACCCTGGACCTCTTGCCCTTTTTCATTTTCCAGGCTAAGGCATGGAGCCATCGCCCATGGTCACCCACATATCGACGGTCCATGACCCTTAAAACTTCGAAAAATCATACCTCTGAATCCGACCGTTCGATCGGCTCGAAACCTGGACCGAAGACATTTTGCCACGTAATCTTTTCAATGGTGAGGTTGGATCAAGGATTGGATCAGACATCTGGTAGTTTCTGGAAACTTGCTCCTCTGGACGTGAAACTGAGCCGGATGGCTCCTTTCCTAACAATGCTCCTTATCCATGGCTGACATCTGGAGAGCACTGGATGGACTAGGCATGCATTTGGAGACTACCGGATGGAAGATCCGTACCTGCATCTTTTTGGAGGAGAGGGGCTTGTGGGAGGTGGTGAGCGGTGACAAGTGGACTCCGCCTCCACAGGCAAAAGTCATTACTGCAGCAGAGGTAGTGGCGGAGAAGACGCCACATAAAGGTGTAGCAGATACAAGTTCATCTACAACTGCAACATCGACATGTTAGGAGTTTAAGAAGAAGGACAGGTAGGTTTACAGGTTGCTTGTCAACACCATCTCCAACCCGGATCTTGAGTATGTGAGTGACGAGGCTTGTGCAAAAGAGGAGTGGGACACAATGTCCAAGAAGTATGAGAGCAAAGATCATGCATTCCTCATGCCTTTGGTGGAGAAGATGATGGCTTTGAAAATGTAGGGCAGTGAAGGGATGGAGGCGTACTTGGATAGGGCTAAGGAGTTGGTAAATCACCTAAAAGCGGTCAGCAACCCCGTGGAAGAGATGCGCTTCATCCTCCTCTTGTTGAGGGGACCCCCAACAAGCTACGATGCAAGAGACATTGGATTGCCAGACGACTCTTGACCTGGATTTCATGTGCATGCACCTGGTGCAGGTGGAAATGCGTCGCAATGCAGCAAAGCGCAATAGCGACAATAGCAGTGAAGGAGATTTCATGGCCATGGGCTCACGCAACCAGCAACAGCAGTCACGGCAGCAGAGAGGCAAGAAGAAGGCAAGTGTCACTATTGCCAGAAAGGTGGACACTACCACAAATAGTGCTTCAAGTTCAAGAGGGACCAGGAGGAGCAGCAGCATAAGCAGCAATGTATAGTAGTAGTAGCAGCAGTCAAAACAGCGTCGGGAGGAGTAGTAGCAACAGTAGCAGAACCAGACTGGCGTGGACCATTCTGGCAACATGAACGTGGCCAAGGAGGTACGCGGCCGCCTCTTCATGGCAAAGCCTCACATATTGTAGAAGGAGAAGGCGCATCTGGCGTGGTACAAGGACTCAAGGTGTACCAAGAGCTTGACGCATCACAAGGAGTGGTTTACATAGCTCCTCTCCATTCCCTCCCGACCAATTGCTTTGGGTGATGATCGGGTGGTGTATGCTGAGGAGACTGGGATTGTGGAGATGTGGATGGAGATCCCGTGTGGCATTGAAGTGGCAGTGTTCCATTCTTGGAAAAGGAGCCATTCGGCTGAGTTTTAGGTCAAGAGGAGCAAGTTTAAGGAAACTACCAGATTCCTGCTCGGATTGTCAATCTCACTTCCGCACTAAAAAGATCAGGTGGCAAAATGTCTATGGTCCAAGTTTAAGGCCGATCCAACGGTTGGATTGGGAGATATGAATTTTCAAAGTTTCCGGGATCATTGATCGCCTATATCTAGGTGACCATGGGCGATGGCTCCATGCCTCAGCCTGAGAAAAGAAAAAGGGCAAGAGGTCTGTTGACCTTATATGCTCCTTGTCCATGGCTGATATTTGGACAGGCACAGGACGGACTAGGCATGCACTGCTCCCTTGGAGTAAATCCCCTAAGTCTGGCCTAGATAGACAAGGCCTGCACTGCTCTTTTTGAGCACGTTCCCTTGGTCTAATCTGGATAGTGTAGCCAACAAACTCTACCTAGGATAACTCCTTGTGGCTTACACGTTCCAGAGTTAGTCTCTCAAGAGAGAGGTCACTGGGTCAAACCTCAGCCCAGTGACTAGTATTCTTTGTGACCAAAAGCAAGATAGGAAGGTTCTAAGAGACATCTTAGAACATTCCAAGGTCCTTCCTTATGGCTGGCGCCACTTTGCGGTCACAGGGAGCGCCATGTAGGCAAGGGAGATGACGCAATCTAGATTGCCCCCAAAGTGGCTCATCCAAGGAGCCACTGCACGCCTAGGCTAGAGGCTGGCTCTAAGACTATAAGAACTTGTGAGTTGCCTATCATTCAGTACAGTTCTTACCTTAGAGATTCCCCACAGAATTGTCCACCAGAGACAGACACTAAAGAAGCATTGGTTCCTCTAAGCCCTAGGAGTTTGCTCCTTGTCCAAAAGTGACCAGGTGCTAAGGACACAGTGCAAGGAAGTGATTCCTATGAACTGCTCAGTGTGGAACCTTGGCTTTGAGGGTGATATCATCTCGAGGTTGCAATACCAAGAGCGGTCGGTGGGAACCATTGTGTCGGAAACCGTTTTCTAGACCGTCGCCTCAAGCAGGTTGACAAAGAGTTATGGGTCCACACTGACTAGTTGTAAGGCACGTTTCTGCGCACTCTCTCGCCCTCTCTGTCTTGCAGCACGCATCAGCTCCATCACCTCCATCTGCTGCATATGCTCCATCAGCTCCAACGGCGGTTGCTGGCACTTAGCAAACAAGGACCAAGGATAAGCTCTGCGCTTGGAAGTACAACCCCTGGGCCCTAACTAGGATAAGCTATGCCCTTAAAGGCACGACCTTGGGTTTGCCAGTGTGCGTTCTTCTTTGTTTGCAGGTGATCAACGGGTAAGGGGTAAGCGACGGATCTGCACCCTCTAAACCGGTAGGAGACAACAGCCTACATCAGCCTACATCGGCCTCAGTGAAGCAGAGAAGCAGACAAGCAGAGAAGTAGTATGACGACACCCGTGATGCTCACTCTCCAGTAGGTTAATGGCGGGATGTCAAAGTTGACAGGGTTTGGTTCTCCCTTGTGGAGATGGCAATTTGAGATTGTCATGAGGGTGCGTGGCTACTTGAAGATGTTCCTTGGAGAAGAGGTTGAGCCTCCAAGAACAAATCCTGGGTATGAAGCGTGGAGTGTCAAAAATGACATGGCGCTTGCGATACTTGTGACATCGGTGCATGAGTCACAGCATGTCCACTTCCAAGGTAACACATGCATCAAAGGCTTATGAGAATCTTGCACGTGTACACCAATCAACGGCTCTTGCAAATTGGCTCTTCATCCTTCAAAAGTTTATTTTGATGAGGGTGAGCGAGGGAGAGTCGATTCCAGACTTCCTGTTGCTGTTTGAACGACTACTGCAGCAAGTGATTCAAATGAACTGGGAAATTGACAACAACATGCAGGCCATGATCCTCCTTATGGCTCTACCTGAAAGGTGGGGCTCTCTGATCACTGTCTTTGGTCGTTGGAAGGATGAGGATTGGATGTATGAGGTAGTGTTCGAGTACGTGCGCAACGAGGCCATGCGTCAGAGCGGTAGTGAGTAAGGGTGCACACCGGGTAAGATTCCCGGATCTCAAGTTGGATCCTGATCTCCGGTTCCGGATCCTAGGATGGATTTTGATCCTCGGATCCAAGGAAAGATCCCCGGATCCTATGGATCCCCGAATCTTTTCCGGATCATATAGGTTGAGCAAGGATAATGCCTTGCATTTTTTACTCCTAACCCCGTTTTCCCCTCCTTTTTATGTGGTAAAAAGATCCCCGGATCCCGGATCGAATCTTGATCAAGGATCCGGATCCCCGGATCCAGATCCAGATCCGGACTCCCAGATAAGATCCCCGGATCCTAGGATTTGGTGTGCAGCCTTAGTAGTGAGGCTAATATTTCAGCATATGCTGCATAGTACGGTGGTCGTGGCAACAATTGCTATTCTTGTCAGAGTAGTAGCGGAAGCGGTGGTGCTCGAGGAAAAGGCAATGGTGGGGGTGGAAAGAGTTCAAAGCGTCGTGGGAAGTGCCATAACTGTGGCAACCGTGGGCTTTGGGCACGGGAGTGCAGGTTTCCCAAGAAGGAAGACGGAGATCATGGTGGTAGATATGAGGGCAAAGGAAAGGGCAAGAAGTAGTTGATGAACATGATGGCTGAGAGCGTGCCCGCAACCAAGGGAGCGCACTGCTCAAGCGTGGAGCCTACGGGCTCAACTCTGGTACGAACTACCACTTTTCTAGGGAGAAGGATGGGTTCATCTCCATTGGGGAAACTGAACGTCCCTTCAAGTGTGCCAACGGCAGCCTTGTGCATGCGCAAGGGAAGGGGGATACGTTGATCAACATCAATGTGAACGGTGTTGAAAAAGACTTGTAGCTAGAGAACGTCGTCTACATGTCGTCTTTTGCGGCAAACCTCTTGTCAGTATCCAAAATTACAGACCACGACATGACGGTCGTCTTCACGGAGGAGGAGGCCGTGATTGTCGAGAACGAGAACATCAAGATCTCCTATTCCGAGGAGAGTCTTGTCGCACAAGTCCCAAGAGTTGATGGGCTCTACATACTGCAGACCAAACCCCTTGAGAGTACAAATGAGGGATATGCGGCGGTTGAAGAGCCCAAGTCTCCAAAGCCTGATGTTGCCTCACAAGCCGTCACCATGGCGGCAAAATCCACCGACTCAGATGCTGAGCTGTGGCACAGGCGGTTTGGCCATGTGGCCGAAAGCACACTGCAAGCTATGTAGTAGCACGAAGTGGTTCATGGGATGGAGGGATGCAAGGCCAAGGATGAAAGAATGTGCAAAAAGCGGTGTGAGCCATGCCTTCAAAGCAAGGTAAAGAGAACGCCCTTTGAGCGTAATGGACAATGTGCGGCAACAAATTTGGACCTGATTCACTGTGATGTGTACGGACCATTCCATACCCCTTCAAACGGCGGCAGCAAGTATTTCTTGACCTTCACCAATGACCACAGTCGCAAGATGTGGATGTATTCCCTCAAGACAAAGGGAGAGGTCAAGGAGTAGCTGCAAGAGTTTGTCGCGATGGTAGAGCGGCAGACAAGCAAGAAGGTCAAGGCACTGCGCACGGACAACGGTGGTGAGTACAAGGCGTGCAAAGGCTGGTTGAGCCAACACGGCATTAATCACCAGACCACCACGCCTTGCACCCCCCAGAGTGATGGTGTTGCCAAGTGGATGAACCAGACTATCCTCGGCATGACACGAAGCATGCTCTTCGACACCAAACTCCCACCTTGCATTAAGGCTGAAGCTACTAGAACTGCTTGCTACCTTGTGAATCTCACTCTGGTAGGAGTGCTTGGAAGGCATGGTAAGAAGTAGCAAGGGAAGGAGCTCAGGACGCCACATGAGGCTTGGTCAGGGTAGAAGCCAGATGCCTCACACTTGAGGGTCTTTTCTTGTACTGCTTGGGCAAAGGTCCAAGTAGGAGAAGGAAGTGGCAAGCTGGATGCACGTGCTTGTAAGTGTGTAATGGTCGGATTTGACACCGCACACAAGGCGTACAGGCTGTGGGACCAAGCAGCTGGAAAGCTCATTAGGAGCCAAGATTTCGAGTTTGATGAAAGGACGCTCGGCAAAGGAGAGTCGCTGGACCCTGTCCATGCACCCAAATCAGGAGAGTGGGTTATGTTGCTCAAGTCAGTGATCAGGCCCCTTAGAACTGCCAGATGGTGCCAGTGAAGAATGGTGTTCCAGGGAGAGTGGCTATGCAGGCTGACACAGCGACGGACACTGACACTGAGTCTGAGACGTCTGAGGCCTCTGAGTCAAACTCTGAGGCCGGTGGCTCTTCCTCAAACAGCGGATTAGCAAAGGAGGAACTGAAGCAACTAAGCCTTGAAGCACCACCAACAACACTTTGGCATAGTACGCGCCAGAAGAAACCTCTGCCTATGTACGATGTTGAGAGTGCGGAATGGACCGGACTCAGCTGGTCATGCTTGGCTTAGGGAGAGCCTCTGACCGTAAGGAAGGCTATGAACATGCCAAATGAAGCCAGGTGGAAGGAGGCAGTGGATAGCAAACTCACATCCATTGAAGAGAATGGAAAATGGGTTCTGGTGTACAAGCCCCCAAACGCGCACGTGGTGGTATCAAAGTGGGTACTCCGCAAAACGTTCAAGCAGGATCGTACTATCGACAAGTACAAGGCAAGAGTGGTGGCGAAGGGATTTTCCTAACATGCAAGCTCAGAGTACGAGGAGACGTTTGCACATGTCGTCACCTTTGCCTCCATCAGATCCATGTTTGGCATCGCTGCTACAAAATATAGGGAGGTTCACTGGATGGATGTCAAGATAGCTTTCCTCTCAGGAAGCTAGTCTAAGTAGTGCTGAAAGGAAGTGACCGAGGGAGTGAAAGCTCCAGAGGGCAAGGTTTGCAAACTGGTCAAAGCATTATACGGGCTGAAACAGGCCCCGAGGATGTGGTACAAGAAGATGGACAGCTTCATGGCTGGGCTCACCTTTACACACTACCTGAATGACCCTAGTGTGTATGTACGAGAGGATGAGCAAGGCTTGATGCTGGTTCCACTATACGTGGATGACCTGATCATCTGCTCGTCATCAGTTGAGCTATTGAACAAGCTAAAGATAGATCACGACAACAGGTTCAAGATGAAAGATATGGGTCCGCTCAAGTTCCACCGCGGGATAGCTGTCCACCATAATCGGGCAGCAAGCATCATCGAACTGAACCAGACCAAGTACATCATGGAGGTCCTCAAGCGCTACAAAGTGGAGGACTGCAAGCCCATCAGCACACCCATGACAACAGACATCAAGCTCTCCTCCTCCATGAGCCCAAGCACAGAAGCAGACCGGCGTGAGATGGAGAACATTCCCTACCAGTTTGTTGTTGGCAGCCTCTTGTATGCCATGATAGGAACACGCCCTGACATTTGCTATGCTGTGGGACAAGTGAGAAAGTTTGTGGCCAATCGTGGGCAACAGCACTGGCAGCCAGTCAAGCGCATCATGCGCTATCTACAGAAGACCCAACACATGGGACTCCAGTTTGGAGGCCAAGAAGGATCTGACCTGTTGCTGCAGGTGTGCTACACAGACGCCGACAGGGGAGGAAGAATCAATGACAGAAAATCCACCTCAAGCTTTGTGTGCCTCTTGAACAGTGGTGCAGTCTCTTGGACAAGCAGAAGGCAAGATTGTGTCTCCCTCTCTACCGTTGAGGCAGAGTACATTGCTTTGTCTAAAGCATGCAAGGCGATACACTGGCTATGCAATTTGCTTGCCGAGATGAAAGAGCCACAAACGGAGGCAACAGAGGTCCGCATCGACAACAAAAGTGCCATAAAAATGGCACCCGATGATGTCATCTCCCGGCGGACCAAGCACATAGACATCACGTACCACTCCTCACGCGACCTGGTCGTAAAGGAGATCGTGGACCTGCAATACGTTGAGACCAAGAAGATTCTTGCAGATTGCATGACAAAAGCGCTCGACAACAAATTGCACTCTACAGGTACTCGAGGCATTGGTATGGTCAACGCAACGGACGAAAACTGAGGCCAAGACTGCTGGAGAGAGGAGAGATCTCATAGCTAATGGGCAGAGGTGCAAGGGATAGTTTGTTTACCCCATATGCTCCTTGTCCATGGCTGATATTTGGACGAACGAGGCACGCACACCCTATTGGAGTAAGTCCACAAAGTCTGGTCCAGATAGACAAGGCATGCACTGCTCCTTTGGAGCAAGTCCCCTTGGTCTAATATCGATAGTCTAGCAAGCAAACTCTACCTAGGACAACTCCTTGTGGCTTAGACGTTCCAGAGTTAGTCTCTGGAATGAGAGGTCACTGGGTCAAATCAAAGCCCGGTGACTAATTTTCTTTGTGACCAAAAGGGGGACAGGAAGGTTCTAAGAGACATCTTATAACATTCCAAGGTCCTTCCTGGTGGCAGGCGCCACTTGGCGGTCACATGGAGAGCCATGTAGGCAAGGGGGATGATGTAATCCAGATTGCACCCAAGTTTGCTCATCCAAGGAGCCACTGCGCGCCTAGGCTAGAGGCTAGCTATAGGAGTATAAAAACCTGTCAGTTGCTTGTCATTGAGTACAGCTCTTACCTTTGAGACTCCTCACAGAGTTGTCCACGAGAGGCAGACACTAAAGAAGAATTGGTTGGTCTAAGCCCCTGCAGTTTGCTCCTCGCGCGAAAGTGACAAGGGGCTAAGGACACAGTGCAAGGTAGTGATTCCTATAAACTGCTCAGTGTGGAACCTTGGCTCCGAGGGTGATATCATCTCTAGGTTGCAATACGAAGAGTTGTTGGCGGGAACCATTGTGTCGGAACCCGTTTTCTCGACCGTCGCCTCAGGCAGGTTGACAAGGTCCAGGGTCAAGACCTGATGGGAGAAACATTCAAAAAGGCCCTAGATTCTTGGGTTGCCTTGTAAGTGTGTACTGACTAGGAAAAAGGTACCTTTCCTTACGGTTTAGGTGAGGTGAGATCCTTGTGTGCTAGCCATGGAGACATGGTGATTCTCCATGGCATTGTGAATTATGTGATCACTAAGAGTGTTCCATGAGAGCAGTTTCTAGCTCTCTAGGTTGTGTGTGAGTGGTGAGCCTGATTGCTAGGCTGATTTCCTCCCTTGTGTGAGATTATGGACTCTAGCGTGAAAGCCTTAGCCTCCATGGCTAAGTTGTGTGGCTTGTGAGAGGGCTCACTTGCCCAAGCTCTAACCCTATATGTACTCCATCATTTTGAGTGATTCAACAACCATTCTTTAGCACAAGTGATGCCCTTTCAGTCCCACATGTTTGGTGCTCCAAGGCTCCCTCTCTCCTCTAGTTCCAGCATCCATGGCGTGCTGTATGTATCTTACATTGCGTTCAACCTTCTCTTAGTGTTGTCTCTCACCAACACAGGGTTTATGAGTCGTCTTTGATGAGGACTATGGCTACATCCTTGACAAGGAAACGGGAGAGGAATTTGCCATGTCGGTGAAGGAAGGCGACATGTACCGCCTGTTTGGGGCGACCAAGATCCCGCGCGAGTAAAGTCTTACAACAGTGAAGAAGACCACAGATGGAAAAATATAGCATGCGCGCTGCGGCCACATCGGCATGCGCGCCTTGAAGCAACTTCAAACAAACTAGATGGTACGTGACTTGCCCACTATCTCTAACTTTGAGCAACAGTTGTGCATCGGCTGTTTGGAGGGGAAGTAGCATCGCGAGGGGTTCTCTGAAGTAGGGGAGTGTGCAAAGGAGGTGGTGGAGCTCGTCCACACAGACTTGTGTGGCCGGATGCAAACCCAGAGGTTTAGAGGCTCTACGTATATTCTCACCTTCATTGATGTTTTCAGCCGTTGCAGTGCTGTGTACTTCCTTTCCTCCAAGAACCAATGATTTGACAGGTTCAAGGAGTTCAAGGCAATGGTGAAGAAGCAAACAGGTAAGAAGATCAAGACGTTCTACAATGACCGTCGCGGAGAGTTCCCGAGCAAGGAATTCTAGGACTACCTTGCACTGTAGGCATCAAGGCATAGCGTACCACGCCATACTCACCGTAGCGGAACGGTATTGCAGAACACGCCAAGCATACGATTGTTGAGTCAACATGCTCCATGCTGCACGCGGCTCGGCTCAGCTATGACTTCTGGGCCGAAGTAGTGAGCATTGTAGTGTACATTTAAAACCGTAGTCCTACCAAGGCCCTAGAGCAAATGACGCTGTACAAGGCGTGGTTCGGCAAGAAGCCGAGCGTGGCTCATCTTTGCGCATTTGGCAGCCTGGCACACATGCACGTGCACAAGGAAAACTAGAAGAAATTGGACGCGAAGAGCGTAGAGATGCTGATGATCGGCAATGATGTGGCAAACAAGGCGTATCGTCTCTAAAAGAGGGATACTGGCCACGTCATCATCTCCAGGGATGTCATTTTCAACGAATGCAACGTCATCGGCACCAACATCATTTGCAAAGAGGCAGCAGAACCAACGGCCGATGAAGCAGTGGGAGAAGACATTCTCCATGATCCCGTCCAATCTGAACCTTCCTCTATTGTGACTGTGGGAGAACCAATCTTCTCTCCCATGTCTGATGCAGCAGATACAACGGCCTCATCGGCAGAAGCAAAAAGAGAAGATGCACCACCGTAAGCAAGAGCAGTTGTGCTAGCAGCACTACGCCAGCCGTCTGCTAACGCTCTAGCACCACGTCGAAGGTATCCCCTTAGGGTGTGCTACAAGGCTGGTGAGCGCGGGCATTACTGGAATCTCCAAAAACCAAACCAGATGAACGTTGTAGTTGTAGAAGACTCTCATGTGTCGACGTCGTACGAGGAGGCCATGACTATACCAGATGCAGCAAATTGGGCGCAAGGTGTACAGTAGGAGACACACTCACACCTTGACAACGGTACATGGGAGCTAAATGAGCGTCCACCTGGACGCAAGGTAATCAAGTTCAAGTGGGTGTTCAAAAAGAAAAGGGGCGCGAATGGCAACCTTAAAAATTACAAGGCGAGGCTGGTTGCCAAGGGCTACTTGCAGCAAGAAGGTATCAACTATACACAAACCTTTGCTCCTGTTGCAAAGTTTGCCTTTGTGCAATGCTCCTTTCTCATGCAGTAGCTGAGGACTTCGATATTCACCTCATGGATGTCAAGACGGCATCATTCAACGGTGACTTGGAGGAGGAAATCTACATGGAGCAGCCGGAGGGACTCGTCATGGATGTCCAAGAACACCTGGTTTTCAAACTGCATAATTCGCTGTACGGCCTCAAGAAAGCGTCACTTGCTTTGAATCATAAACTGGATGCAGCGTTGCAGTGCATGGGATTTGAGCGCAATGAATTTCACTACAATGTCTATTGCTCGCAGCATGGGCATGAGATCCTCATGATCATCGTCTATGTGGATGACATGCTCATCCTCTCCAACAATATGTCTGCACAACAGGAGTTCTAGGAGGCCTTGCAAGAGCGCTGTGCGAGGTCCGGCGTGGTTGCTACCATCAGGTACATGAGACTACAGACGGCACTCTGGTACTTCTGCTGCTCAGCTGCATCCGCTTCTCCATTAAAGCTTACGAGATACTTCTGCATCTCCAGTGGTGTGCCGATGGGTAGAGCCTCTGCCATGCCGAATTGGTGTGAGACATCCTCGATGTAGCAGCTCTACTGCAGCAAGAGAGACCGTGATTTGCGGTCAAGCGCATTCTCGATACCAAGGAAGTATGATGCCTCCCCGAGATCAGACATGTGGAAGCACTCCTACATGGCCTCCTTGAACTCTTGTGCTGCAGACATGCTGTTGGAAAGGAGGAGCATGTAATCGACATAGACAATGATCATGGGCATCTCATAACCATGTTGCCAGCAATAGACGCCGTAGTCACACTCACTACGCTCAAACCCCATGCACTACAGCGCCAGATCCAATTTCAAAATCCAAGCACGCGACGCTTGCTTGAGGCCGTACAGCGACTTCTGCAGCATGCAAACCAGGTGCTCCTGGCCATCCATGACAAATCCCTCTGGTTGCTCCATGTAGACTTCCTTCTCAAGGTCATCGTTGAAGAATTTTGTGTTGACATCCATGTGGTGAATCTTGAAGTCCTGAGCTGCTGCATCAGAAACGAGCATGCGCACAGAGGCAGACTTTGCAACACGAGCAAAGATTTCCATGTAGTCAATGCCTTCCTGCTACGAGTAGCGCTTTGCGACCAGCCTCCCCTTGTACTTTTTGAGGTTGCCATATACGCCCCTCTTCTTCTTAAAAACCCACTTGCACTTGATTAACTTGTGTCCAGGTGGTCGCTTAGTCAGCTCCCACGTACCGCTGTCGAGTTTCGACTGTATCTCTTGATGCATAGCATGTGCCCAATTTGCTACATTTGGTGCAGCCATGTCCTCCTTGTACGCCGTCGGCTCATCAGAGTCTGCTGCAACTGCAACGTTAATCTGGTCTGGTTTTTGGAGCATCTAGAAATGCCTGCGCTCACCAGGCTTGTAGCGCATCCTCAGGAGGTACCTTCGACCTGGTGTTGGAGCGTTAGCAAGCGGCCGGCGCGGTGCGGCTGGCACAACTACTCTTGCTGATGGTGGTGCATCCTCTTCCTTTGCTTCTGCCGATAAAACCGCTGTATCTACACCATCAGATATATGAGAGTAGAGTGGTTCTCCCACTGTCACAGTAGAGGAAGGTTCAGGAGAGACGGGGTCTGGGAGAATGTCTGCTCCTATTGCTACATCAGTTGCTGGTTCTGCTACCTCTTTGCAGATGATGTTGGTACCAAGATGATGACGTGGTCACTATCCCTCTTGCATAGACGATATGCCTTGCTTGCCACGTCATAGCCAATCATGAGCATCTGTGTGCTCTTCGCGTCCCATTCCTGGCGCTTCTCTTTCGGCACATGCATGTGCGCCAAGCTGCCAAACGCGCAAAGATGACCCACCGTAGCTTCTTTCTCAACCATGCCTCGTACGGTGTCATATGCTGAGGAGCCTTGGTTGGATTACGGGTCTTGATGTATACCATAGTGCTTACTACTTCGGCCCAAAATTCGTAGGTGAGCCGAGCCGTGTGCAGTATGGAGCGCATTGACTCAACGATAATGTGGTTGGCGCGTTCTGCTATGCCATTCTGCTGCGGCAAGTATGGCACGGTGCGCTGTGCCTTAAAGCCTGCTGCTGCGAGGTAGTCCTGGAACTCCTTGCTCAGGTACTCTCCATCGCGGTTGCTACGCACCGCCTTAATTTTCTTACCAATCTGGTTCTCCACCATGGCCTTGAAGTCCTTGAACCTGTCAAAGCACTTGTCATTGGAAGAAAGGAAGTACATAGCAGTGTAAAATCTGAAATCATCAACGAAGGTGAGAAACTTAGGTGAGATGAGTGGCAACCTTCCTGATGCGACGGTCTAGAAAACGGGTTCCCACACAATGGTTCCCGTAGACCGCACTTGGTATTGCAACCAAGAGATGATATCACCCTCAGAGCCAAGGTTCCACATTGAGCAGTTCATAGGAATCACTTCCTTGCACTGTGTCCTTAGCATTTGGTCACATTCGCGCGAGGAGCAAACTCCTGGGGCTTAGACCAACCAATGCTTGTTTAGTGTGTGCCTCTGGTGGAAACCCTTGTTAGGAGTCTCACAGGTAAGAACTGTACTCAACGACAGGCAACTCACAGGTTCTTATAGTCCTAGAGTCAGCCTCTAGCTAGGCGCGCAGTGGCTCCATGTATGAGCCACTTTGGGGGCCATCTGGATTGCGTCATCCCCCTTGCCTACATGGCGCTCCTTGTGATCGCCAAGTGGCGCCAGCCACTAGGTTGGACCTTGGAATGTTCTAAGACGTCTCTTAGAACCTTGCTGTCCCCCTTTTGGTCACAAAGAGAATTAGTCACCAGGCTGGGATTTGACCCAGTGACCTCTCGCTCTAGAGACTAACTCTGGAATATCTAAGCTACAAGGAGTTGTCCTTGGTAGTGTTTGTTGGGCATATAATCCAGATCAGACCAAGGGGAATTGCTCCAAAGGTGCAGTGCATGCCTTGTCTATCTTGACCAGAATTAGGGGACTTACTGCAAGGGAGCAGTGCATGCCTAGTCCGTTCTATGCCTTTCCAAATATCAGCCATGGGCAAGGAGTATATCAGGTCAACAGTGAGATCCTTGTGTGCTAGCCATGGAGACATGGCGATTCTCCATGGGATTGTGGGTGATGTGTCCACTAGGAGTGTTCCATGAGAGCATTTTCTTGCTCTGTAGGTCGTGTGTGAGTGGTCAGCCTTATTGCTATGCTGATTTCATCTCTTGTGTGAGATTATGGACTCTAGTGTGTGAGCCTTGGCCTCCAAGGCTACGTGGTTTGGCTTGTAAGAGGGCTGACTTGCCCAAGCTCTAGCTCTATATGTAGTCCATCATTTTCATTGATTCTACATCCATTCTTCAACAAAGTGATGCCCTTCCAGTCCCACATATTTGCTGCTCCAAGGCTCCTTCTCTCCTCTAGTTCTTATACTATTGCACAACGTGCCCCACCCCTCGAAATTTCATATCTCCCAATCCGACCTTTGGATCGGCCTCAAACTTGGAAAGTACACATTTTTCCACCTGATCTTTGCAATGGTGAAGTCGGATAGACAATCGCAATAGGCATCTGGTAGTTTCTTGGAACTTGCTCCTATACACCTGAAACTGAGCCGGACCGCTCCTTTCCCAACACTTATAGGCCGAATCAGTGAGCACTATAGTGTACATCAAGAATAGCCGTCGAAGGAAGGCCCTGGGGCAGATGACACCGTACAAGGCGTGGTTAGGTAAGAGGTCGAGTATGGGTCATCTGCGTGCGTTTGGCAGCTTGGCGCACATGCACGTACCCAAGGAGAAGCGGCAGAAACGGGATGCAAAGAGGGGACACATGTAGCAAGCAAGGCGTATCGTGTCTACGAGAGGGACACTCGCCACGTCATCGTCTCCAAGGATGTCATTTTCAGCAAAAGTAACATCATCGGCACCAACATCATCACCGAAGAGGTAGCACAACCACCGGCTGATGAAGTAGTAGAAGCAGACATTCTCCTTGACCCCTCCTCTCCTGAACCTTCCTCTACTGTGACAGTGGGAGAACCACTCTACTCTCCCATGTCTCATGCAGCAAATACAGCGGCCTCATCGGCGGAAGCAGAGGAAGAAGATGCACGACCATCACTAGGAGCAGCTGTACGTACAGCAGCGCGCCCGCCGCTCGTTAACGCTTCAGCAACAGGTCAAAAGTAACCTCTCAGGGTAACAATGTTGGAATGATGCTCCTCACCATGGCAGGAGTGACTCCAAAAAGGAACACCAAAAAGACAAGCCTTAGTCGCTTAGTGGTTAATGGTGTCCACCTCTAGAGGCAGGGGCCCGGGTTCAAGTCCCACAAGATGAAATCATGCCCTGCCTCAAGAGAGGTGGAAAATAGATGCCAGGAAGCTAGCTCAACCTCTAGAGTTCCTCTTTAAGTTTCTAGAAGGCCAGGTGAGGGTCCAGGAAGGTGGCACACCTTCTAGAAGGGGTGACTTGTCCTACAAGGCATCTAGAGGTGTCTTGGTCTTCTGGACACCTTCCCTCCTACTAGAAGCAAGCCGAGGAATCTAGGAAGGGGCAGAAGCTTCTAGAGGAGGGAAGGGATGCCTTCCTAGGTGGGAAAAGGACAGCCTACCAAGGAGCACTCTACAAGCCATAGAATCTCCTAGGAAGCTCCAAATCTGGCATGCTTTGGTGTTCTGGAAAGCTTAGATCAGTGGCTATAAAATGCCACTGCTTGTGAGCCTTGATCAGGTGTTAATTCCCATCCAATTCAGGACAAAACTATTGCCTCACTCTCTGACCAGATTTTGCCACCCTTGGAACTAGTTGCCTCCATAGTTTCAATCTCTCCAAAAACAGTTGGTGATGTGAACCAGCCACTGCTAGGGACCCTCCAGGGTGCACACTCACCCTCAGGCCAACAACACGCCACAGAGCAATGGTGTTGCCAAACGGATGAATCAGACCATCCTTGGCATGGTGCGTAGCATGCTCTTGGATGCAAAGCTTCCATCGTGGTTCTAGGCAGAAGCGGCAAGAACGGCATGCTATCTTGTCAACCTCACTCCTGCGGCTGCTCTGGGCAGGCGCGGAAAGAAGAAGGGAAAGCAACAGATGACGCCACAAGAAGTTTGGTCAGGGAAGAAGTCGGACGCATCACACCTAAAAGTATTTGACTGCACCGCATGGGCAAAGATCCAGGCGGGTGAGGATGCTAGCAAGCTGGATGCAAGAGCACGAAAGTGCGTTATGGTGGGATATGAGACGACCCACAAGACCTACCGCCTGTGGGACCTGTTAGGAAGGAGACTCATCACCAGCCGGGACATAACCTTTGACGAAAGGAAACCAGGCAAGGAAGAGATGCTTGATCCCAAGCAAGCTCCAAAACAGGGAGAGTGGTTGGTGCTGCTGGAGTCAGGAGATCAAGCTCCCCAAAACTGGCAAGTGGTGCCGGTACAGCAGGCCGTGAAGAACAGTGGTGTGGCAGGGAGAGCGGCTGCGTAGACTGACACAACGGCAAGCTTCGACACTGAGTCGGCGACGTCTGAGGCCTCTGAAAACAGCTTGGAGGCCAGTGGCTCCTCAAAAGAAGAAAACTTAACTTCAGGCCAGCCAGCAGCACAGGAGCAACAGCATTGCGAAGATCCACAAGCAATGCAACATCGCAGCACACGACAAAGAAAACAAACTCCAAAGTACGGCGCTGACTCGGAAGCTGGACTGGACTGAGCTGGTCCTGTTTGGCTCATGGAGAGCCGCTCACTGTGGCTAAGGCGCTGGCAAGGCCCGATGCGGCCAAGTGGAAGGGAGCGGTGGACAGCGAGCTCGTGTCCATAAAAGAAAATGGACTGCTTGAGCTTGTAAAAGGTGATGAGACTACTCCACCGGAGACTGCAATGGCCGAGGTGAAGGAGGCATATAAGAAGCGCAACAAAAAGGCGTTGGCGCTCCTTGTGTCCGCGTTATGCCCACCACAACTTGGGCACATCCAAGGATGCACCCTGGCCGCAGACGCATGGTCAAAACTCTGCTCCATCTACTAGTCAAGCAATCTTGCCAACCAGCTCTTCATCTTCAAACGGCTCGTCACCCTCCGAGCCAACGAAGGCGACAACATCATGGAGATCATGCAGCAGATTGAGTCCCTCGCAGCGGAGTACGTGGCCACGGGTTGGGAGGTCGACTCTCAGTTGCAAGCTATGATCCTCCTTCTGGCCTTGCCAGACAGTTGGAGTCCCATGATCACAGTCCTTGGAGGCTGGCCTTCCGACGAGCTGAAGTACCCCAAGGTTGCTGAGTACGTACGCATTGAGTGGATGCAACGTGGTGGTGGAGAGAGTGCAGCAGCATCAAGTTCAGCTTACACGGTTCATCCTCAAAGTGGAGGCCGAGGCGACAAGTGGAAGGGTGCCAAACAGGGCACTAAGAAGGGTGACAAGAAGGGGGAGTGCTTCAACTGCGGCAAGGAGGGCCACTACGCGCGCAACTGTCCTAAGAAGAAAACAGATCGGTCGCAGCGGNCCACCAACTTGAAGGATCCTTGAGACTGAAACTATGGAGGCAACTGGTTCCAAGGATGGCAAAATCTGGTCAGAGAGTGAGGCAATAGTTTTGTCCTCAATTGGATGGGAATTAACACTTGATCAAGGCTCACAAGCAGTGGCATTTTATAGCCACTGATTTAAGCTTTCCAGAACACCAAAGTATGCCAGATTTGGAGCTTCCTAGCAGATTCTATGGCTTCTAGAGTGCTCCTTGGTAGGCTGTCCTTTTTTCCCACCTAGGAAGGCATCCCTTCCCTCCTCTAGAAGCTCCTGCCCCTTCCTAGATTCCTCAGCTTGCTTCTAGTAGGAGGGAAGGTGTCCAGAAGACCAAGACACTTCTAGATGCTTTGTAGGACAAGTCACCCCTTCTAGAAGGTGTGCCACCTTCTTGGACCCTCACCTGGCCTTCTAGAAACTTAAAGAGGAGCTCTAGAGGTTGAGCTAGCTTCCTGGCATCTATTTTCCACCTCCCTTGAGGCAGGGCAGAATTTCATCTTGTGGGACTTGAACACGGGCCCCTGCCCCTAGAGGTGGACACCATTAACCACTAAGCCACTAAGGCTTGTCTTTTTGGTGTTCATTTTTGGAGTCACTCCTGCCATGGTGAGGAGCATCATTCCAACAATCTCACCCTTGCGCATCACCCATGGCAATCCTCCATACTCAACCTATAACTGAGGAGACTTTCTCCTCATGGGAGGCAAGCTTACATTTTACTGCTCCCTCCCACTCAGCCCCATCCTTCTTGTGCAGTGCCTCCTTGAGGCTCCTCTTGCGCGAACCCAGACCAAATGCCCTTGTCGGCATCGTATCGTTTTGTCCTTCTTCACACACGCCTGCTCGTGCGGGACTGTTGAGGCGGTTGTTCTTGTTGCTGTCCCCTTTTGGCGCCATCCTCTCGAAGCGCCTGCTCCCCCTCTCTTGGAGACCTTGGAGACATCTATTGACTCCCCACCTCCACGTCGATCTCCAGTGCTTCGGATTCCTCATCCAAACTGGCCGGAATAAAGTCTGCCGCTCGCCCATCCCTCAGGCGATGCTCTCCGGTTGGTGGTGATGCGAGGATGTCACCCTCAGGCCAACAAAGGGTTATGGGCCCACGCCTCTAAGGGGTTCAAAGCCAGCTTTTTTTCACGCTTCCAACAGCAAGACATGGCAACCAGCGAGCAAGAGAGCAGCCGCGCTGTCCTTAAGTTTGATGGGACAGGATTTGCCTTGTGTAGGTGGCAGTTTGAGGTCTTCCTCGACGACAAGGGACTGCTTGAGCTTGTAAAAGGTGATGAGACTGCTCCGCCGGAGACTGCAACGGCTGAGGTGAAGGAGGCATACAAGAAGCGCAACAAAAAGGCGTTGGCGCTCCTTGTGTCCGCGTTATGCCCACCACAACTTGTGCACATCCAAGGATGCACCCTGGCCGCGGACGCATGGTCAAAACTCTGCTCCATCTACCAGTCAAGCAATCTTGCCAACCAGCTCTTCATCTTCAAACGGCTCGTCACCCTCTGAGCCAATGAAGGCGACAACATCATGGAGATCATGCAGCAGATTGAGTCCCTTGCAGCGGAATGCGTGGCCACGGGTTGGGAGGTCGACTCTCAGTTGCAAGCTATGATCCTCCTTCTGGCCTTGCCAGATAATTGGAGTCCCATGATCACAGTCCTTGGTGGCTGGCCTTCCGACGAGCTGAAGTACCCCAAGGTTGCTGAGCACGTACGCAATGAATGGATGCAACGTGGCAGTTGAGAGAGTGCAGCGGCATCAAGTTCAGCTTACACGGTTCATTCTCAAAGTGGAGGCCGAGGCGACATGTGGAAGGGTGCCAAACAGGGCACTAAGAAAGGTGACAAGAAGGGGGAGTGCTTCAACTGCGGCAAGAAGGGCCACTACGCGCGCAACTGTCCCAAGAAGAAAACAGATCGGTCGCAGCGGGGCGGGAAGAAAGATGAGCACGCCCTTATGGTGTACAACTCCACCAACTTGAAGGATCCGGGAGTTGCCGTCATTGACTCCGGATCAAGCCGCCACACGCAATGCAACAGGGCGGCATTTGTCACCTACGGTGCCTCGGAGAGACACATGACGGTGGCCAATGGAAAAACAGAGGTGGCCGCCGGTGAGGGTAACGTCCGCATTAAATCAATTGTGGATGGAAAACCTGTCACGAGCACAATCTACGATGTGCTGCATATGCCTAACTTTGGGGCAAACCTGCTCTCCATCAGCCGCCTTACCGACAAGGGACTTGAGGTGCTCTTCACAAAGAAGGAGGCCGTCATCCGCAACGAGGGCAAAGGTGAGGTGATTGCGCGTGCCAAGAGGGAGGACGACTTGTACCTGCTACGCGCAAAGATCCTCAGCAGCCGGGTGGGGTCCAACGCCGCCAACCTTGCAACGAAGGATGGAGGAGACCTAGACCTATGGCACCGCAGACTCTGCCACATTTTTCCATCAACAGTGAAAGAGATGGCTAAGAGGGAAGTGGTGCGGGGTCTCCGAATCAGCGGCCTTGATGGAACCAAGGAGACCGTGTGTGAGCCATGCATCATTGGCAAATCAACTCGGCAGCCGTTTGTCGCCAAGGGGACGCGTGCATCGGCAAAACTGGCCGTGGTACACACTTGCAAGATTAATCCCAGAGATTGTTACATTAATCCCAGAGATTGTTACATAACGGAGCATTAACTCCTCTTCCTCCTGCTACGTGCAAAGATCCTCAGCAGCCGGGTGGGGTCCAACGCCGCCAACCTTGCAACGAAGGATGGAGGAGATTTGGACCTATGGCACCGCCGACTCTGCCACATTTCTCCATCAACAGTGAAAGAGATGGCTAACAGGGAAGTGGTGCGGGGTCTCCAAATCAGCGGCCTTGATGGAACCAAGGAGACCGTGTGTGAGCCATGCATCATTGGCAAATCAACTCGGCAGCCGTTTGTCGCCAAGGGGACGCGTGCATCGGCAAAACTGGTCGTGGTACACAAAGATGTGTGTGGACCGCTTAAGGCTGCACACCAAATCCTAGGATTCGTGAATAAGATTCGTGAATCTGGATCTGGATTCGGATTCGGGGATCCAAATCCTTCATTAGGATTCGATTCGGGATTTGGGAATCTTTTTTACACAAGTTTCAACTTGGAAAACATGGTTTTTTGTGGCAAACAGGAGGAGTTTTACTTGCAATAACCTGTAGGATTCGGAAAAGATTCGTGAATCCTTAGGATTCGCGAATCCAGATTCGGATTCGCGAATCGAAGCCATACTTGGATTCGGATTCGTGAATCCGAATCCAATCTTGGATTCGGGAATCTTACCCGGTGTGCACCCTTAGGACCGCTTGAGAGCTCCATCGGCGGAGCTCGCTACTTCCTCACCTTCATCGATGTCCACAGCCGGAAACTCTACCTCTACCCAATGAAGCGGAAGAGTCAGGTCCTTGCGTGCATGCAAGAGTTTGTGGCTGATGTGGAGCGGCAGACAGAGTTGAAGGTGAAGGCATTCCGGAGTGACAACGGCGGTGAATATGCGGGGTGCCTTGGGTGGATGAAGAGCAAGGGGATTGAGTGGCAGAAAACAACTCCACACTCCCCACATCAGAATGGCGTCGCAGAGAAAGAAAATCGCACAATCCTTAACATGGTGCGATCCATGTTGAGCGACGTGTTGGAATGATGCTCCTCACCATGGCAGGAGTGACTCCAAAAAGGAACACCAAAAAGACAAGCCTTAGTGGCTTAGTGGTTAATGGTGTCCACCTCTAGAGGCAGGGGCCTGGGTTCAAGTCCCACAAGATGAAATTATGCCCTGCCTCAAGGGAGGTGGAAAATAGATGCCAGGAAGCCAGGAGTGGGTCACCTCCGCACGTTTGGTTGTGTTGTACATGCAATGGTGCAGGCAAGTGAGGGACGGAGCAAGCTGGACCCGCGTACCCGTCGGTGTATTTTCCTTGGATATGAGAGCGGAAGCAAGGCGTATCGGCTCTTTGACCCAAGGTGGCAGCAGATTGTGCGGAGTCGCGACGTCACATTCGACGAGAAAAGCCGTTGGACAGACAAGGAGGCAGGTCTCTCCAAGAGGGGGGAGTGGATGCCACTCCTTGAGGGGGAGACGCCGGAGGACGTGAATGAGGGTGACGTCCTCGCAACAGCACCAGCCGGAGATGATCGCCCGAGGGATGGGCGAATGGCACAATTTGTTCCGGCCAGTTCGGATGAGGAATCCGAAGCACCGGAGATGGACGTGGAGGCAGGGAGTCGACCGATGTCTCCAAGGTCTCCAAGAGAGGGGGAGCAGGCGCTAGGAGAGGATGGCGCCAAAAGGGGACAGCAATAACGACAAACGCCTCAAGAGTCCTGCACGAGTAACCGTGTGCAAAGAAGGACAAAAAGGTATGATGCCAACAAGGGCATTTGGACTGGGTTTGCACAAGTCTTCTTCACGCAAGAGGAGCCTCAATCTGTAAAGGAGGTACTGCAGCGGAAGGATGGGGCTGAGTGGGAGGGAGCAATAAAATCTGAGCTTGCCTCCCACGAGGAGAACGGCACTTGGGAGCTGGTTGACCGGCCGGAGGGCGAGAAAATCATCGTCTCCAAGTGGATCTTCCGGAAGAAGCTCACAAAGGAGGGGAAGGTGGAGCGGTACAAGGCGCGGCTGGTGGCGAAAGGATATGCCCAAAGAAAAGGGGAGTACTACGATGAGACCTTTGCACCAGTTGCCAAGTTTGCCTCCATCCGTACTATCCTCTCGGTGGCAGTGGCACGCGACTACGAAATCCACCCAATGGACGTGAAAACCGCGTTCCTCAATGGCGACCTGAACAAGGAAGTCTACATGGAGGTGCCAGAGGGGGTGGATGTAACGCAAGGGAAGGTGTGCCGGCTTCGCAGGGTGCTCTATGGAGTGAAGCAAGCCCCGCTCATGTGGTACCTCAAGATGGATAGTTTCATGGGTGAGCTTGGCTTCAAGCGCTGCGAGGCCGATCACAGCGTGTACGTGCGTAATCAGCCAGGACTCCACCAAATTGTCGTCCTCTATGTGGATGACCTCATCCTTGTGTCTTCGGATGAGGGGGAACTCAAGATCCTGAAGCAACAGCTTGGCGGCCGGTTCATGATGACAGACATGGGCGAGCTTGAGTACTACCTTGGCATCGCCATCAAGAGGGACCGCAAAGCACGCACGCTGGAGATGGGCCAAGAAAAATATGTGCAGGAGGTGCTCCGTCGCTACAACATGGAGGAGTGCAACCCCATCAGCACATTTATGACAACGACATGTGAGCTGAGCTTGAGCATGGGCCCAAGCATGGAGGACGAGAAGGCAGAGATGGCTGGAGTACCGTACCAGTCCGCAGTTGGCAGCATAATGTATGCCATGGTGGCGACACGGCCTGACCTTGCCTTTGCTGAAGGACAAGTGAGCTGCTATGTTGCTGATCCGGGGCCGCTACATTGGCAAGCAGTGAAGAGAATCCTCCGCTACTTGAAGGCAACGACACATTCGCGACTTGTGTTTGGAGGGGGAGCGCGGAATGACTCCCTCAAGTTGGTTGCCTACTCTGATGCTGACTGGGCAGGTGACGTTGATGACCGCAAGTCAATATCAGGCTATGTTTTTGTGCTTGGTGGTGCAGCGGTGTCTTGGGCAAGCCGGAAGCAGGACAGTGTGGCTCTATCCAGCACTGAGGCGGAGTATATTGCGCTCGC